>CAUYPK010014883.1:0-18507 GCA_963574355.1 Loris lydekkerianus
ATGTCTTAACACAATGACTGGGAAAATGCCAGGAAGGCTATGTTAACCAGTGTGATGAAAATATGTCAAATGGTCTATAAAACCAGTGTATGATGCCCCATGATTGCATTAATGTACACAGCTATGATTTAATTTAAAAAAATGTAAATGTTGAACCATCTTTGCTTTGAATAATGAATCAGGATGAAGATAATAGGTAAGCAAAACTGACATCATTTAACTTCAAAGTGTAATAGAGAAGCGTACCAGAGGAATACACGTACGGTGTTTCTGTGTATATTTTTCATCTGCAGTGGTGAAAGCAGGTATTGACAGCTGGCTAGGGTAATGTAACTAACACCTGTTAA
The DNA here is from genome assembly GCA_963574355.1 of Loris lydekkerianus. NCBI lineage: Eukaryota > Metazoa > Chordata > Mammalia > Primates > Lorisidae > Loris > Loris lydekkerianus. The sequence goes on from CAUYPK010014883.1 coordinate 348, forward strand.
TCAGCTATAGCTTCTGGGAAAGCTGTAGAGTAGTTACCGAAGAATTATAAAAATTTGTTTTTACTTTAGTTCTCTATAGTGGAGTTGAAGATGTTCTATAAACCTGCAGTTGGCTCACTGACATTGTGAATGGTGCATATTTGTTTTATCCCAGTAAAGGTCTACACATAATGAAAAGACATTTACATTGAGATTTGATTTTCAGTCTTGCAAAGTCTCAGTGTTACAAATTACACATAAAAATGCATGCCATGTGAAAGGAAAATAGTCTCCATGGGAGTGTCCTTAATTTACTCACTGGTCTACGATGTCCATGTGTTTCGACTCTTGTGTTTGTAGCCCACAATTATCACTACAAAGAGAGGAGGAGAGGCTAGAAAATGTAAACTGGAAAAGAATCAATCACTTTTCCAAAGACACCCAGTCTGGATCAGATTAAGTGAAAGTTTTCTAAAGAACAAGGTCATTTATGCAACACAAATCTTCTATTTGTCACATGTTGCCTTTTCCCGTGTATCTTCATGTTTGAGCTGAACTCAAACATAAGAATGAATCCTTCAATTTGAAATTCTGTCTCTTCTTTCTACACATTAACATACTACATATTTAAAGCTGTGACTTATTGCTCCAATTGGAATATAAATTTCCCCGTGAGAAGATTAAACCCTTTTTAATATCTAAAAAAAATTTACCTTTTGTTCTATGTTGTTTTTCAAAGAGCAATTTTGACCAAATTTGAAGCTCCAGTAAAATATACGACAAATTCAATGAATTTGAACATTTTCATTTTGAAAATTTCTCTAATAGAAAATAAAAATATAAACAACAAAACATATCTGACTTCTGGGGGCTGACCTCTTATGAAATAAAGAGATATGTTTGCAACTAAGCCTAATGTAATAGCATAGTAGTCTATTTGGATTTCTATTGTGTCAATCACCAGAATAATGTTATTAACACAATAGAAATCCAAATAGACTATTACAAGAAAGATGTAAAGAAAATAGACCAAACATTCTTAAATAAAAACAAAAAATCATAACATCAATACATCTTCATTAACTTTTAAGTGATTTGCTGCAGAGATAGACTCTAACAGGTTGCTTGTAACTAATTACAACACCAGTGTTTGGATTGCCATGATTTGGACCTAAAAAGGCTGTTCTAAACTGCTTTGGTTTTAAAATTGGATTTTTTTTACAGCTTCACTAAGGTATAATTTATATGCAAATAAGAGCATGTATTTAATGCATACAAGTTAATGAGTTTGGACATATGCATACACCTGTGATACCATCATCACAGTGAAGATAATAATCCACCACTTCCAAAAATGTCCTTGTGTCCTTTTTCTTTGAGAGAGAGAGAAAGAGAGACACAGAGAGAGAGAGACAGAGAGAGAACACTTAACAGAAGATCAACTACCTTAACAGATTTTCAAGTGCATGGTACTGTGTTTAACTTTAGGCACTATGTTGTAACCACTATTCCATTTCCTGCTTCTGTAAATTTGACTATTAACATGTAAATTGACATGTAAGTGGAATCACACAGTATTTGCCCTTCCAGGACTGGCTTATTTCACTTAGCAAATGTCTTTCAGGTCTATCAATGTTGTTCCCATGGTTAGATTTTCTTCTTTTCTAAGGCTGAATAATATTCCAGTGTATGGACATACCACATTTTCTTTATCCATTCATCTGTCAGAGGACACATGGTTGTTTCTATATCTCTTCACAGCTGTGAATAATGCTGCAGTGAACATGGGAACACAGACATCTCTTTAAGATCCTAAGTTCAATTCTTTTGGATGTATACTCAGAAGTGAAATTGCTAGATCCTATGGTAATCCTGTTTTGTTGTTGTTGTTTTGTTTTGTTTTGTTTTGTTTTTTAGGAATTTCCATACTGGTTTATGTTTACATCATTTTACATTTCCACCAAAAATGTGAGATTGTCCAATCCCTCCATAACTTCACCAACACTTGTATCTGTGCATTGTATTGCTTTGTTAATAACAGCCATCCTAATAAGTGTAAGGTGGTATCTTATTGTGATTTTAATTTTAATTTCCATATTAATTAATGAAGTTGAACACCTTTTCATATAACTATTGGCTGTTTAAATGTCTTGTTTGGAGACAAGTCTATCCAAGTCCATTGCTCTTTTTAAAACAAGCTATTTAGTTTGTTTTATATGGTACTGAGTTGTAGGAGATCATTATCTAATTTGGAAATTAACACCTTAACTGAAACACAGTTTTAAAGTATTTTCTCCCATTCAATAGGTTGCTTTTTCATTAGTCTATTTCCTTTGATGCACAGATCCCTTTCTCTATTTTTGTTTTTGTTGCCTGTGATTTTGGTGTTATATTCATAAAATCATTGCCAAGATCACAGTCATGAAGATTCTCTCTTGCATATTCTTCCAGGAGTTTTATAGTTTCAGGTCTCATACTTAAACTCCTTTTAGTTGATTTTTGTGTATGGCATAGGAGAGGAATCCAATTTCATTCTTTTTGCACACAGAATTATGAAAATTTGGTTGGGATGAGTATGTGCCTGTATGTGTGTGTCTTTATCCTTAATTCTTGGAGAAGTAAATAGAAATTTTTTAAAACCCAAGGTTTTATTGATTTGGGTTTAAAAATAAACTAATCTCAAACATTGTAAAAATTTGAAGTTTTAGAAAAAGGAATATTCCTTATGAGCATATAGTGACAAGAGATTTTCACTTTTCTTATTCTCTGCCCTGATAGGAAAAATGACACTTTTAATTTTGTATTTCCAGGTAGAAAATAAAAAGAATAAGATTTTTCTGACTAATCTAAGCCCTTTCTGACCTTCCTCTAAGGCAGCGGTTTAAATACCTGCCACAATCCTATGAAAACTTTGGAGTGTTTCCATACGGGGTGGGAGGAGGATTCTATTCAAATACATAACTTTTCACTTAATTTCAGAGGAGTCAGAGCCCCCAGAAGCCAATCTTCACTCCATATTCAGAACAACTATAAAGCCTTCAACCTTTAAATATGTTCTACTAAAAACAGTACTAGTTGTCATACATTATTAAAAGATGTTTAATAATGCCTTTAGAAGTTTAAATCACAGAAAAAAAAGAAAGTTTGGCATTTGACTGGGAAATCAACTATAAATTAGAATTAGAGTTTTTCTATGATTACCACTATGTTTAAAAATAAATGCAGAGGGTATTTTATAAATAAAAATCAAATTATTTTTTATTTAAACACTAGAGGCATTTTTGTCAATATTCTTTAATTGGTGGAATTCATGTGCTTTTTTGTTCAAATCTTTTGGAAAAACATTCTTATCATTACATCCTTTTGCAGCTTTGAAGGCTGAAAGCAAGAATGCTTTATAATAATGTAATTCATTGAAATTTTTGGTATTTAAATTTTCATTACAAAATGTGTAGAAACAATATTTAAAGAAAACACACCTATGTGCCATTGCCTTATATCTCATGAGTATTGAAAATACAGTTTTGAGAGAACCACATGGATATTATTCCCTAACAGTTGCTCTTTTATTTTCACAAAGTGATTGAGGGTAACTTTTGGAATTTTGATGATTTTTGGTACCCAGATCTCATAAAAACTCCAGTGTTTCAGTGTTCAATTAACCTACCTCGGGTTCCCAGTGTTCAAAAACTCCCTGCTCAGTCCTCTTAGAGAGAAATAGCCTTGTGCAGGCGTAAAACCCAGAAGCATAAACCTTCGAGCAATCCCTAAAGATACAGTCTCTTCTCAAAAAGGTTGATACTTCCTGGTTTCAAGCCCTGATAGATAAAATTGTTCCAAATCAGTCTCTGTTCCTAGATGTTTTCACCTATTGACACTGTTGGCATTTTGGGCCAGATAACCCTTTAAAGCCAGGAGCTGTCCTGTGCATTGCGAGTGTTAGGGGCACCTCTGTTCTCTCTCCATCACATGCCAACCTTCTCCCTTCACTGTGACAATCAAAAACATCTCCAGACATTATTGAAGGTCTCTTGGGGGTAAACTAGACCCCCACTGAGAACTGCTGCCTTCGGTGACTTCACCTAGGAATTTTGGCCTTCTCTGACATGTAGAATACATCTTTTGAATTACATAATCTGAGACCCAAAATAAGTCTTGTTCAATTAATGTGACTTGAGATACAACCAGCTCTGTGATGCTTTCAAAGGCGGACAGTTATCTGAGATGTTCTGGAGTCTCTCAGATCACTTCATTTTGATGTCCTCAGTCATGACTTCACAGGTGTCACTAAAATTACCAGGGGCTCCAAGCTTTCCCACTGCTTACATAGGAATTGTCATGAGCTTAAAATCTATTCTTATAAAATCAGAAAACACTCAAAGACCTTGGTCTCTCTCTGAATGCAAATGTCTAATGATAATCAACTGGAGAGCTTGGTAGTTATCAACATGGCAGTGTTCTTGTGGCTTCCTTCTACCTGAGTGTTCCATCTCTCTAACACTCTTTTACCAGTAACAGCCAAATTGCTAGAGGCTAAGCTGAATTGCATACACGTGTGCACGCTACCCATTCCACAATTTATGAAACTGAGCACAGCCTATCTCAGTCTTTTCTCTCCCCCTCTATCTGGATAATTAGTAACAAGTTACTAAAAGTGACTACTATAATTACATTAAAAAGTGTCAGCTCAGTTTCTCAAAGCCTCAGTGATTTTTACTCATATGCTTAATAACCTTCACATTAAAAAAAACCTTGTCACCTAGTAACGATTGCTCAGCATCTCCTAAGTTGGGTATTACTGTCAGATCTACTATAGCCCTTAATTGTATTTTTGAGGCACAAGAAACCTGGGATCTCTATAATTTATCTCAAGGCAACTCCCAGTTTTCTCTCTTTTTAAAACGTTATACACAAAATTTTACTAAGAATATGACCTCTAAGTCTGACCTCCTGAGTTTGAATTCTGGCTGAACACTTACTAGCTCTGTGACCTTGGGCAAGTTACTTGAGCTTTTTAATCTTATACTCTTAAAATGTGAACAACAATAGTGTCTATCCCTAGGGTTGTTATCAGTTAATGAGAAAATTTATGCATAATGCTTAGGACAGCACCTATTAAGTAGGTAGTGATGACAGAAAGAGTCAGCCCTTATTAATCCCTGTTTACTGTTGCTTACTAAATCCAAAATTTGACATAACTCATAAGAGGACCCTAGAAATCACTTGAAAGAACTTTTTTTAAATGGTTTTCCTTCTTTGTGCAGCACCTTAACTTAGCAGGTAAATCACCCCAAAGGTATAAAATCTTTGCATGCATATATAATAAAGAGTATATCTTATCTGTTACCTATTTGCAAAGCTTTCAAATTTCAAGTATTACAGCTGAGGATATGGCTTACCTTTATAGAACATGAGAAAAGAGCATACTATAAAGACATCATCACTGTTGCCTTCATCTTTACCACTGGATGGATGGATGGATGGATGGATGGATGGATAGATAAATAGATGATTGATAGATAGATAGATGGATTTGTATACACACACACACACACACAAATTGTCTATGAGTTTAAATGTATTTTGCCATAAGTGAGTACTTTTGATACAGGGTGGGTGGCCCCTGGCTTATCAATGGCCCCCATGGCTTCTACGTGGCCGTGAGAAGGTGAAGTCTATAGAACCAATTGCTGTGGAGAGGGCAAGCGTGGCTGAAGCTTCCGGGTCCCCAGGAAGTTGAGGGAGACCATTGGCAGCCCCAGCCTAGAGGGAGAGATCCAGAAATATTGATTTATTGAATGGACTTACAAGCTGGTGTTGAGGATGCGCTCTTTCACCTGCCAAGCCCAGAACCACTCTTGGACCTAGAGAGCCCTCCTCTGGCTGCACTAGTCCCCTGTGAGCATTTCACAGGCCTAAGGGTAATGCACGGGCCCCCCTCCTCGCTTCCTAGGCCTGGGAAATTTCATAAGGGAATACCCTGATGTTTTGCCCCAGCACAAGGGACTGTATCCATTCATTTGTTACCAAGTCCTGTAACTACAAAGGACTCATTGAACTATATACGCCCCTACACAAAACTTTCTGACTTGTGCCCTTTGCCAGAAGCTCTGGTGCTTTTTCCTCCTTCTGTATTCCTTTCTGGCTAATAAATCCCATCTTATCACTGATCTGTGGGCCATGGGTTCATTCTTTGAATCCCAGGTAACACTTTTATGTATAAAAATGACTACTTCTGGATATCTTAGAATGTACTTTCATCCAGAAGTTCATTAAAATTCTTCCACACTGTATATAAGGATGGTAAATAGGAAGTTTGTAATAACCATAGCCTATTCTACAAAGGGCACAAAGTTTAAGAAAAGAACAATCCAAGAAGTAAAACTACTGAAAAAAATTACTCAAATTTTGATTACTTTAAAAAGGAAATATGTATGAAAATGTTACCCTGCATCATTTTTAAGACTAATTTAAAAACTAGCTAATATTTTGTCCCAATTCTAAAAGTAGTTCTTTAGAACACAAGGGGAGGTATTGCTAATTTGGGGATTTTAAAAATAAGGATTTTTATTTTATTCTTATTTGATAAATCCCCATAGCCCAGTGATTTTTCCACAATAGTTAAGTAACATGAAGATTATCTGGTTCTTTCCAAGGACATCACAAAATCTTTTGATGGAAAGGAAAGCAAAATATATTTACGTAGCTTTCTAAATATTTGGGTGCAATAGGGACTTTTGAATATAAAGACAGAATATTTTGAAATTCAGAAGTTACATGCTTCTCCCTTTTATTTCCCCTGCATACTGTTGGCAAATATTTGAAAATCTCAGAATTTATACTTCTTGAGGATTTAATTTGTTTTCAGACACAATGTGGAAATGTCCACCAATTGGTCCCACTGTTCCCACCATGAGCCATAATTGAACAACACACCTGGGCAGGGTCTGAATTGCCTACTGGAGGCATCACATGCCAGACCATCCAGGGGAAAGAGTGGATCTCAGACAAGAGAGAGGGCAGAAGAGACACAGAGCCAGTAGGGACTATGCAGAGGGGTGCTAGGGGCTGCCGGAAATTCCACGGAGGAAAACTGTGAAGCAGTGAGGGAAGAAGATAAAAGGCAAAAGATATAGACAGGGATCAAACCCAAGGAGGCTCAAAGGTAAAATGCCCCCCACCCTTTCTGGAATGGTTGCCAAGTTTCTTGGAGATTCTTCCACCTCCGAGCATAGCGGCAACCCAGAATAGTGGGGAGAACTTGGTGACCTCAGGCTAGGTCATTGGTGCTACCTGCAAGTGATGCAGGACAAGGTGGCACCATGACCTGCGGCCTTAGCCCAGGAGATGTTGATGCTGCTGTGGGTGGAGGAGCCAGCTTGCTGGAAGGGCCAGACACCCAGGGGTAGATACTGGGGCCTTGTTTTCTCCTCCACCTGCACTTCTGACTGGTGGATTTCATGTAAGTTTCCAAGGCCTGAGAGTTCATTCAACAGCTGTCTGTAACTGTGGAAGACCCACGCCCTGAAAGTCAACATTGAGTTCCAGCAAAACAACCCCCCTGCCACTATATAAACCCCTGAGCAGAGAGCCCAAAGACAGACCTCGAAGAGGGAGCAGGAGAGCTTGTTCCCCTCCTGGGTTCTCTCTGCCAGGAGGTTTGGTTTTTGTAGTTGTTGTAATTTTTGTTTCTGTGAATAAATCCTGACTTACTACTGATCCTGTGGTCCCTAGAGATAAAGAACCTGAAACTCTGGTATCACAAGGACAGTGCCATGGAGCCTGAGGGCAGCTTCCTCCACTAGGGGCTTCCTCCCCAGCCTGCTCTGCCCAGCCACTGCAGTGGGAAGGGGGGGATGCAGCTGGAGTCCAGAATGTGGCAGGAAGACCTTCCTCAATGTAGGTCTGGCTGGAGGTTGAGGTTCCTTTGGAAAGTGGGTTCCATGACTTTTCACTTACAGGTCTGTAGTGGGCCTGGGGTGCCCAATTTGGGACTCCCCCCTGCCCACTGGTGTTGTGGAGTCTCATACCAGTGAGTCAGACAAGTAGGCCTGGAGGAGGGTGAAAGCCGGACTTCCAGGTATGGTGAGGCCAAGCCAGGCGCTCCCTCGTGGCTTTCCCCAAAAGCTGGAGTGGACCTGCCCTCTTCTTGAAAACAGCTGCCATGCCAGCTACCCAGGAGCCTCAGGGCAGGCTCATGCAGCCAGGCCTGCCCAGTCTCACTCCCCAACCACCTCCACTGAGGCAGAGGATAGGGGCTCGCCCACCACCCAGGACAGTGGAGTGCTCCACCTGAGGAGCCAACGCCAGTCACAGGTCCCAAAAACAGCACTGCATCTTTCTATTTGGGGTGAGCACCACCTACTGACGTGGAGGTCAATTTGCACAGCCCTTTACAGAAGGTTCATTGATTCAATCTTACAAGGTGAGATGGCTCCAACCCACTAGTCCACCCACTGTCTTAGAGATTAACCTGGACATTCCAATGCATTTCATAAGGCCAAGAAGTCCTAGGGCTGGAGAAAGAGAAAAGATGTCAGAGACCTCCATCCTCACATCAAAGTGAGACAGGGAGTCTGCCCAAACACATAGCTCACTGCCGCTACAGCCTACAGATAATTAGGACTCAACACTGAGGTATCTCAAAGTGAGGCTTCTACCCAGAACTTTGACCATCATCAAAGCACCCACAAACCAAGCCAAATGTTCTGATCCAACAAATGCTATGAACATGCTCCTACATTTAAAGAACGAAAAAAAGAACCAAAATATTGCATGTATTCTCTGTTAAATTGCAACTAACTGAAGAGCACATGTGTTCAGAGGTGAGTAAAACTTAATGGAAATCAAATATGGGAGGAGGAATGGGTGAAAGCCTACCCAACGAGTATAGGCAACACCGTAGCCTCGTGGCCACATAATGCTCGCGCATTATAAAAGGGATCCATGTAACCAAAAATATTTGTACCTGCCTAATAGTTGGAAATTAAAAACAAACAAACAGTCTCTTTTTTTTTAATTGTTAAATCATAGCTATGTACATTAGTGCAATCAAGGGGTATAATGTGCTGGTTTCATATACAATCTAAAATATTCTCATCAAATTGTTCAATGCAGCCTTCATGGCATTTTCTTAGTTATTGTATGTAGACATTTGTATTCTGCCTTTAAGAGGGAGGGTAACTGGTGGGGCCACACCTTTGGTGCATCTTATGGTGAAACTAAGGTGAAACTACAGGTGAAACTGTGTCTCTTTTTTATATGGCATTACAACTGAATTATCTGAAGAACGCTACTTAAATTCTGCATATGGCTTTCGGTGGGATTAAATATAAAAATTTGAAACTAGAAAATATTGAGAATTTGAGACATTAATATGAAACACACATATACAAATGTTTTTTAATCCCAACTTGTTAATGAAATATAATTCTCTATCACTAGAAGAAAATCTTCTTTCTGCAGGACGCTAAAGCCCTTGATGATTGAGAATCATGAAATTTGCCCAAATATAATTTTAAAATTTTTCTTAAGTAAGCTTGAGATTGTTGAAATGCACAGAGTAAAATTTCATACACACAACAGTTTCCATACTTTCTTGTGCACATTTAAGTTGCACAGAAGAAAATGTAGAGAAAAATGGGCATTATATTACTATTTTACAAAATTTATAGAGTGAAAAAGAAATATCTGTAAAGACTTGCTTTGTCTTTATGCTAAGATGATTAACATTTTCTCTAGATGACTCGGATGGTTTTCTGAAAATTTTTATAAGTATTTCCTTTTATCAACCCAATTGGTGGATATTGAGTGCCTAATAATGATTAGAACAACATCAACAATAAAAATGGCTACTATTTCTTGAACTCCAAGTATGTGTCAGAAAGTCTTGTAAGTCCTGAACCTCTTCATAGCTATTAACACATTTCATGCCTACAACAGAGACAGGTGCAATGAACATCTGCATTATACATGAAAAATTGAGACAGAGAAGGATTCATTAACTTGCTCAAGGTCACACAGCTCTAAGTGGAAAAACTAAGATATGAATGCAGGCAATATGAATTATGACCATTATGCTACTCTAAATGCAGTTACATTGCAATTATTTCAAAGGTAGAATAATCATAATAAAAAGTTCTTTCAATAAGCCATAATATTGAGCAATGTCCTTAACCCCTTATCCCTTTTCTCTTGAGTGACTCAAAATGAAAACATAAAAGAATAATGCAAACATTTAGAGTTACTTTGGAAGAAAGGAAATTAAGTTTGCTTGGCAGAATGTTACCCTGTCAGCATAGTAGAGACATAGAACAGAGCCTCTCGAGAACTGAGATGCAAAAATATTCCACCTTTGCCTTTAAAAGATGAAATTTTTCAGATAGATGTTTGAACACATTGTAAATGCATGTTTCTTAGATTTGATATTATTCATTAATGATGAAACAAAGATATCGGTAAGAAAGATGTTCTTATATGAATTATCAGAGGTAAGAAACCTGAGATCACAAATCAAACTGGATTTAAAGATGACATAAACTAGAAACATTTCATGAGGTGAACAAAAGGGTTTTTATTAAAATTAATGAGTCTTATCCCAGTGTTGGAAGAACTGAGACTGTGTCTGTTAGGTTAGTGCTGAGTTGTTCCATTCTCCCCCTGCCAACTGAAAATATCAGTTACCAAAGATAAGTCAGTGCACAATTAACACTATAACGTGGAAATGTATTTCCCCAACACATCCTTACTGGCATTGGTAGACTAGCTATGTCACAGCCAATGCATCACTTGACTCGGATATGATGTGAAAATGCTGAACCTACAATCAAAGAGAAAGAATACAAATAAAATATTGACAGTATTGCTAGTGTTTCTGCTCTAAGCTTTTTCCTTATGGGGAGAGAATATATGTTGTAAAAATATTTGTTGTCCTCTTCAAAACATATTGAAACTGAACTTCCATTGAGGCAAAGATAAGAAAACAAAACAGAGAGTGCTGTGTTCAGTCATCAGCACTGCTAGACTTGTTAGTTTAATACATACCCAAACATAATTATTAAGAGAAGCAAGTGTCTATTCCTTCAAAATATAAACTGAACTAATCCCCTGTCAAATCAGTTGAGACCCCTGAAAACTTTACTTTTAGCCCTTTATTATTATGTACTTGGTCGTCAGGAGGAGGTTGACTGTCACTTGGTGGATGTTCTGAGTAGTAGGGTCTCAGGCAGGCAGAGCACAGTTTATATTTACTATCAATTCTTCTTGATTTCTGACACAAATATTACATTTGGAAAATAAGCTATTTTATATTACTAAAAATAACTTAAAAGATGTGGGTGAAATTAGTCTCTTTAGAACAGGAAAGGCAGAAACAATGTAACGGAATGACTATGGGCTTTGCTGTCAGAGAAACTAGGATCTGATCTTGAGCTAGTTATTTAACTATGGGAGTGAGTTTACTTACTAGAAAATAGAAGTACTATATAAGTCTGAAACAGATATTGAGATCAGATGATATTCATATGACAAAACTGTATATGTTGTTAAATTAAAATTAGCCCAAAGCTGCCACTTTACATATCTTAAGTTTGGCCTAAAGGATTCTCTGTACTTACTAAACAGCGCCATACCTGGACAGTCACCTGCTCTTGCAACAAGTAGCCATGTCTCAGCCAAACAATCACCAGGGTAGAGAGTTTCAGCCAATCACAGCTGGCCAACTAATCAAACCACGTTCAAATACGGGAAAAACAACCAATCCAACTGAGTCTCTACTGTATTTCTGTTCTTTTTTCCTTTTATGTCCACCAACTTTATCTGACCGTGTGGCAGCCACAGAGTCCTTCTCTAAAGGCTACCTGGTTCTCAGATGGCTCTTTGCTCAATTAACCCATGTTAAATTTAATTTTCCCAAAGTTTTTCTTTTAATAATGTTCAACATTACTTTTTACCATATTCATAATTTTCTTTCACTTTAGGCAAAGATTGGAATAATGAAATACATGAAGAACTAATAATCAAATGAAAATATGGACTTTTTTGTTGTTTCTGTAGAATATTTTACCTAATCATTCCAGCATCTGTTTAATCTCAGGAAACTCGGTGCTATTTTATCAGCCAATCCGAGGTAGCAGCGTACCCAACGGTGCTCCTCTATTCCAGAGCAAAGGCTTCTACACTAGTACATATTCAAACAAATCACTGTAGGTTCAAATGCATGTATAAATAACCAAAAGATTGCAAAGGAGTTTTAACAATTGTTATGAAAATCTTACTTGAATATAAATGGAAGGAATTCTTAAAGAATCATAACAGTTTAAGAACTTCCATTTCAGGAGTCAGAATTGGGCAAGTGAGTATAAGGAAAGAAATAGACATTTCAAGTTCCTGACAGTACTAGACATCATAGACATCATTCTTTAAATGAATGATTATTAGTATAATTAACACACACACACATATAAACATAACATTATGATGAAATGGCTTTCAATGTCACGTCTCAGCATTGCTTCTGTGCGGTCAAGCTGTCTCGCGTTTGGTGAGCGCTCGGAATTCCACACGGTGATTTTTCTCTCAGTTCTAACTTTCCCCTTGTTTCCAATATTATTGTTCCCAAGTTCTCGGTGAATTACCAAAGAGAATAAAGATCAGGTAATGCAATTTTCATCTATGGCTAAAGATCCTTGGAATTTCAATACATCACACCAGGCCACAATCAACCAAAAAAATGTTAAAATTTTAATTGCTTTCTTCTGACCACATTTCTTCCTTCTGCTTCTTCACTAGCAATGCAAGCAATGGCAAGCAACCTCCTAGAAAGGGGTTGCACATTCTGCAATTTAGTTAATTTAGATTTTCTTTGTCATTAGATTTTTGATATATTTAAGAAAAGTATGATGTAACTTTTCTAGTTTTTCCTTTGTGCTAGAGTGCAATTGATGGTTACCTGCAATTTTCTATCTACATCCTAACCATAAACATAACCTTTTTCTTCACTTTTAAAGATTATTTTCAATAAAAGTAGAATTCAAACGTAACTGATATTTTCTTTCAAAATTTAGCCATGTAAATACCCTGTCATCCGTTATTTGGGCAAACAGTGTTATTATTTTTTTTTCTCCTTTGAAAATTAGTCTTTTTCTTCATGTGGTCTCTTGAATGTTTTTCTCTTTTTCTTTTTTCTTTTCTTTTTTTTTTTTTTTTTGCATTATTGTTATGATGTGCCTAGGTGTGAATTTTTTTTATTAATGCTGCAAATGATCCATAAGTCTTCTTCTATGAGTTAATTTCTTTCAACAGTTGTGAACAATTTTTAGACATTAAATATTACTTCTGTCCCATTTGTTCTCTCCTGCTGTTTTTACTATGAGATAAAAGATATGTATAGATAATGTACTTTCATTTTCACCTTTTCCCACATTACCCTTTCTTCTTCTCCTGTTTCTGTTCCTTCTCCTCTTCTTCCTTCCCCCTCCTCAGCTTCCTCCCCCTTCCTCAGCATCCTCCTCCCTCTCCTCCTTCCTCTCCTCCTCCTCCTTCCTTCTTCATCTTCTTCTATGGATGGTCGTCGTCTCACTCTGTCACTCAGGCTGTAGTGTGAAGTGTAGTGATTGTGGGGTTAGAATTTGCTGCAGCCTCAAACTTCCCAGGTCAAGCAATCCTCCCACCTCAGACTCCTAACCAGCTAGGACTACAGGCAGGAGCCACCATTTCTAGCTCTTAATTACTCTTAATCTACTTTATGTATTTGTATTTTTTCCAGATTTTCTTATGCACTACTTTTACTATACCAGCTCAGTCTCTGCACTATACGATGTAGTTTTCTTTCAGTGATTTTGGTGATACTATGTACTACATTGTTCAGGTCTAGAATTTCCATATGATTGAATTTTTACATTCAAGTTGTCTAGTGACAGTTTCTATTTTGTTATCATTCTCCATTTATTTTCCTAGATTCTTGAATATGATGATTATAGTTATTCTACAAACTTTGATAAATTCCTCATTGGCATGCACTTAGTACCTACTTTTTGTGGCCCAGTCTTATACCCCTGCCTCTGTAATGCTAATCACCTCTCTGAAAGAGAACAGTGCAGTGTCCTTAAAATACTATCTTTACCAAGAGATTCCTCCCTCCTCATATCCAGAGTGAGAGCTTATTTCTTTAATTCAATCTAGAATAAAAATTAAGTGTATCACGGTAGACTAGTGTTGAGAAACCATCTGCCTTGGGTTTGCCCCCTATTTCCTTTAGGGATTCTCTATCCCTTTTTTAATGCTTCTGTTTGAAAGTTATAAAAATAGTCTTGGCTTTTTTTGTTCTTTTCATTATATGTCACAGAACCTAGGTCCAATTAACTTAGTAAAAATATGGATTTTTTTTTTTTTTTTTTTTTTGAGGGGAACTAAAAGACCAAGGAAGGCCCATGCTTATAAAACAATGGATAAGCAACATTTTCAGTTAGTGCTTGGAAAATATACTGTAGCAATTATTAATCATCTAATTCATGTTTATTGATATAATCAATTAAAATACAAGTAAATAAATCGATTAAAATAAATTTTAATGTCATCAATTAAAATTGAGTAATTCAGTTCAATTTTATTTCACTTTGTGTAAAATATTAACTCTTGGTATTAAAAAAAGCCTTATTTTATTAGCTAGGATCAGTCACTAATAAGTTTGGTGGGAGGATGTATAACCCCTGAGAACATAGATGAAAGGAATGCAAATTTGCCTTCTGAATAAGAAAAAGTTTTTTATAAATAGGTAGAAAAGAAAAACACAAATATTAATATTTCCTGTTATTATATCACTATACAAATGTCATTGTATATGAAGAATTACTATGTATTCAAGTCATTAATACAGAAAATGAAACATCTATTATCGGAACTATCTAATCTCATTTCTAGGGTGGTAGTGATTTTTTAGTATTTCTAGAAGGCTCACCAAGTTCCAAAATTTTATGCCTAAGATGTATTTGAAAAGACTTTTCTGAAACATGAGATATCCATGTTGAATTTAAAAGGTTCCTATTAGTTTATGTGATAGGTTTGAGTTAATCTACTAGAAAAATTATAATGTGAATATATAGTAATACTATTTAGAAATGTAAAGAAACTTTTGCTTTTGTAGTATGATCATAGAACATTATTGTTGAGGGGATATTAAAGATCAAATAACCTTAACATACCACTTAACATTAATTATTCAACACCAAAGTGCTGAGTCAGTATAAACTGTGTGTGGAATTAATTCACATTAGGTTTTAAAATTCCGAGATTGTTGTGACTTAGGTCATAGTTTATGATCTATTTATTGAAAGAGATGATTTCTCATTAAGGAAAAAAATTAAAAATTATTCCTTAGTAGAACTAATATGTGAATTTTTTTTTAAAACATAGCTATAAAAGTGCATAGAGAAAGCAGTTGTGCATTATCATTAGAAGTTAGTGTACAAATAGTATTCCTTGGTATTCATACCTATGCTATCTTTTATAACGATAAACAAATGCATGTAAAATGCTTACAAAAATATAAATGTGCATATAAAACAAGGTATTATTACACATTTTAAATGATAAAACTTAGTAACTAGTATGACGGTGTTCGTAAAGTTAACCTTAAGAAACTTCTTTGCTGGATGGGTGTGGTGGTTCACACCTGTAATCATAACTTTCTTGGAGGCTGAAGTGGGAAGATCACTTGAGGTCAGGAGTTTGAGACAAACCTGGGCAAGAGCCAGACCCACTCTCTACTAAAATAGAAAACTTAGCCAATAACCCATGTGTGGTGGCTCATGCCTACAGTCTCAGCTACACAGGAGGCTGAGGCAGGAGGATTGCTTGAGCACAGGAATTTGAGGTGGGTATGAGCTAGACTGAGGCCATCACACTCCAGCCCGGGCAACAGAGGGAGAATCTGTCTGAAAATAATAATAATAAAAAGAAAGAAAGAAAGAGAAATGAAACAGAGCTATTACACTATAAAGTAACACAAAAATCAGATTATTTGTCCAAGATCATACAGCTAGTTAAATGGCAGATCTAGGAAGTTTACTCTTATCTCCAAATAATGTGCTTTTTAGTACAAATTTGCTGTTTCTTTCAGAGGAGGGTCATTTTAGCAAGGAGTATTTATATCATTTCCTCATGTTGTGGGTGTGTTCCAAAACAAAGAAACAAACAACAACAATAATGATAAAAAAACATTTTATCCTTGTCCTTGAAAAGTTTACAGTCTAGGTGGAAGATCATATAACATATAAATTTGAAATGTGATGCAATTATTACAAGTAAGTGCAAATTAACATAGTAAAAAGTGATAATGTAAGGCACAGCAAATTATACAGGGGTAATTAATAACTCTGAATGCAAATTTTAAATCAGGTTCTGAATATGATAAGGTTGAATGACTGAAGATTTTAGAAAAAAAATTGTTAAGAATACAAAAGGAGAAATGGGTGAATATTACTTGGAGCTTAAAAAATTAGATAAGTAGCAAAGCTATTACTGGCGATTTGATGGAATGGAAAATACTAAAGGGAAGAGACTGCAACTTCTTTAGAAAGAATATTTCACAATTAAAATGGATCTGAAAAAGAGTATTTTAGTCGCCAATGAGTAATATAGTTTTTTTAAAACCTAGCATTTGTATAGCAAATAACACTTTTTTTTTTTTTATCCAATTTTCTCATTATTTTTCACAACTATCACTTTTTGGCATTGAGTATTAATTATCCTTTTGCATTTATTTCCCCTTTATTCCCTGTAATAATAGAAATGCAGGTTTTAATTACAAGATGATAACTTAGCAAGATGTATTTCTTAGTATGTTTTAGTGTAGGTGAGTCCGTGTACTCATTCTAGGCCAGTGGTACATGCAAAGAAGTTAAATGAGCGAGTTCTGATTCATCACCCGTAATTCCTTTATTCACCTTCACTAGAAGGTGAACATGGCTTCAAGGCAACTTTTATTACATGACAAAATACTTGGAGATGATAGAGCAGAATGAAAAGAACCTGGATCCGTAAATGAGTTTAAGGAGCAGATCGTTTTCACCAACCCTGCATAATTCATGTTTATACCAGTTCATGTGAGGTAAACTTCCATGCCATTCAAGCCACTGACTATGGGTCGTTAGCTTCTCTTTTAGTTTCAGTAGCCTGAACACTAACTGGTATAGAAAGTACAACCTGCAGGTGTAGTTTTGCAGCAATAAATGTTTAAAATATGTGGCCTTGCCGTGATATTTGTACAGCAGGCAGAAGAAAGAGTGTATCATAGACTGATATGCTATGACATTTGTGTGCAAAAACATTTGATGACCTACATGCAGTGAAGATAAAGAATCACAACAAATGCCTCTGAACTTGTAGGTAAGGGAATGGACTGGTAAAACACAGAATTCAGATCTTTGCTACTTTTAGCAAAATTCTACAAGAAAAATGTAAGTCTGGGCAAAAATCTACCAGTTTGCAGGCAAAGATACAAGCCAGGGTCTCTCTGTCTGTGGCCTATAATCTAAGTTACTGAGAATCAGTGGACTCAAAACTATGGAAAAGTCAATAGTTCTGTACTGAAGACAGCAGAAGATGCCTGGCAAGACTGTTAGTCAGCCTACATTCAAAAATAGTATTTAGGGTCCTAGGCTTTCATTTGAACCTATTCATTTGGTAACCACTCCAAATGGGGGCTTGAGAAAAATGCATAAGTGCTGAGAATGGTTTCCCGAAGTAATAAAAGTAATACTCTCACTGATAACAAAAACAAAGTCAGTAAAATGGGGCAGGAAGGGGGTGGCTCACGAGCATTGATCTGTAAACTCAATGGGAAACTATGAAACTATTGGGGATTTCTGAGGAATAATCTGTGATCAGAGAGACACCAGCGAGCACAAAATGGTTTGCTGTTTGCTTTTTGTTTCTACAGTTTGAAACTTAAATTGTCACATGTACTCTAAAAATCATCTTCCTTAGACCATCCGAAGTGCTGGTTCAATGCACATTCTAGGTTCTCCCCACCCAGTATCTAGTGAGTCAGATAGTTGCTGGTGAGCTACAATTTTTTTTAAATAATCCCACCAATTATTGTTATGTACACTAAAACTTGTAAGCAACTTTCTCTTTTATTAAAAATTAATATTGGTGTGTGCCACACTTTTTGGGCGCAAGA
>CAUYPK010014885.1:0-13737 GCA_963574355.1 Loris lydekkerianus
ACTTTACCTCTTTCATGTTTACATGGATGGAGCTGGAACATATTCTTCTTAGCAAAGTATCTCAGGAATGGAAGAAGAAGTATCCAATGTACTCAGCCCTACTATGAAGCTAAATTATAGCTTTCACATGAAGGCTATAACCCAGCTATACCACAAGACTATGGGGAAAGGGCCAAGGAAGGGGAAGGGAGGGGGGAGGTTTTGGTGGAGGAAGGGTAATGGGTGGGGCCACATCTATGGTGCATATTAGAATGGGTACAGGTGATTGCACTAATGTACACAGCTATTATTTAACAATAAAAAAAATTAAAATGAAAAAAATAATAATTTTTCTCTATTAATGCTATTTTGGCCACATCCTAAAAACTTTAATTTGTTGTACTTCGATTTATGTCAGTTTCTAAATGTTCTATAATTTAATTTGTATTTTCTTTTAAACTCAAGTGTTATCTACAGGAAAATTTTCAAATGTTCGGGATTTTAGGGTCATTAATTTTTAGTTTAATTAAGTTATAGTCAGAGAAAGTGGCATTTATGATTTTGTTATCAGAACTACAACGGGGTGTTGACCTAGGTCCATTTTTGCACAAAGATCCAATTTGTGACACAATGAGGAATATCAAGGAAGAGAGGAATTTTTTAATACAAAAGATGCCTTGTCAGGAGAACAGGAGACGCTGCCTAAAATCTGTCTCCCTGATTAACAGAGATCTCAGGCTTTTGAAAGATGGGACACTAACTTTGGGGCAGGTCAGGGGGAGTGGTGAGTCCTGGCATCAGAAAGCCTGCCCTGGGGCCTTCAGAATCATTTCTTTGTCTTCTAGAAAATCTAACATTTCTGGGAAACACCTCAAAAGTCCAAGTAGTTAAGGGAGAGGATTATAAAAAGTATATAGAGGTCTTCTTTTTAGTTCATTCCTCAATTTTGGGAAATTGGAATGTTAATCCATCTGGCTGCTTCCTGCTGAATGGACTTAGTTGGGGTGTGAGGAAGAACGAAAACGCTGGGCCTGTAACTGAATTTATAGTACATGTTAGCTTGCCACCCTCTCCCCACCAAGGTAGCAAAGTATATCAAAGGAAGTACCCAACCCCATTGGAGATCCTTCCTGGGAAACCTTGCCCCAGTGTTCCCCAGACAGAATTTCCATTCACAATTCCCCTAATCATTCATGGAAACAGTTTTAGGGAGGATTTCCAAATCCTTCCCCTTAGGGAAGCAAGTGCACCTCACTGTCCTGCTGTTTGGACAAGTATAGGCCCAAGAGGTTTTTTTTTTCCATTGACCTCACAGACAAAAATATACTCGGAAAGTGCACCAAAGTACCCATTCCCATTTGCCTATTCCTCTGGCAGCTGGCATATTATCAATTTCCTTAGACCTTGGGGAAACATTTGCTAACGTGCTGTTGTACAAATAGAGGTTTCCTGGCCATCCAAATAAAGGGAGAGAATTAAGGCCAATTGGGTGGATAATTGTGGGCTGATCTTTCAGCCCTCAAGTCTATTACAGACAGTTCTCTGATGTCCCAGGCAGTGTATGGTGGTTACCTCCCTGGTTAGTAATGGCAAGAATTTGTGGACATATTTTATTTTCTTCTTTTAAGAGGTAAGGTACCCTTGCTTCTTTCAAATATCTTTATGAGCATGTACCACCATAATGGCATACTTAGAACCAGTCTAGTTAATGAAATTAGTTTATTCTTCTGGGCAGATGTCCCAGAAGGTAGGTCTTATGTCTCTACTACCCATTGGCTGGTCCTTACAGCATACCCAGCTTTGCATTTTCCCTTTTCCAGGAGGCTGTTTTCATCCAGAAAGAGTTCCTCATAATTCATGGTGTGAACAATCACCAGTTGCCCAAAGGTAAACGTTGTAGTTTCCTGTAAAAATATAAGTTGCAGACATCACTCTTTTTGTTATCGCCTCCAGTAGTTTAAAGAAATAAGGAACAGATTGCTTGTGACTTGCTATTATTGCCCTTGGATATTAAATAAACCAGTAGGGAACCTCCCTTCCCTTTATAGTTGAGAACTCAGCCTTAAGGGTTTTTTATGAGGGGGTCCATTCAGGTACAGGACGGCTTTTATTTTTATTTACATTTCTCCCTTTTTGGCCAAGATATTCCACAGGCAACACGATGGCCAAACTTTTATTTTGTTCCATCATTGCTAGAGTGGTATGGCTGCCTACCCCAGTTCCATCCTGCCCCCGGTGGGATACTTACAACCCAGGACTCAAAGTTAGAAGGCTTCTCGCAAACTACATGTTCTATGCCAGGAGGGAATGGAGGTGGATGGGCACTTATCAACTTCTGAAATCTTTTAAGCAATATAAGAGCACAAAAACCAAACACCAAAAGCAAGGTTATACTATTAATTTATCTATAAGCATTGACCTGTTGCCATTTGGGTTTAGTTATAGACTTACAGTAATGTCTTATGTAAAACATAAGCATTGTTAGCCATTAAAGCTAAGAAATTTAGAGACTTATTGTATAGCAATATTTTTGTAGTACTTTAGTTATTTGTCCTAAATGACTGATAAATTTCTTATTATATGTTTGTTTTCACAAATCCCATAACTGGGAATAACTGTACCCAGGAACCTCTGTCACCAGATATCTTAATATGCTCTCTGTAATTTCATAAATCTAAGGGAAGCAGGAAATTCTTTTATTTATTTATTTGTTTGTTTGATTTTTCAAATTGTGTTCTTTTTTTACTGTTTGAGATTCATTGAGTGTACAAAGAATTAGGATACACTGATTGCATTTGTGAGACGAAGTCCTTCTTATAATTGTGTCCCACCCCCAAGAGGTGAGTTTATGGCTGGGATAGATGCCTGAACCACATGGCCCCAAAATGCAAAACCATATTTTGCCAGCTGTTTAGGCCTCTATGTGTCTATCCTTGATCTGCAGAGTCTGAACTTGAAATTCCATCCCTTGAAATTGGCCCTTACTGGAGGCACCCGTAGCTCAGTGGGTAGGGTGTTGGCCACATACACCAAGGCTGGCGGGCTCAAACCCAGCCTGGGTCAGCTAAACAACAATAACAACTGCAACAAAAAAATAGTCAGGCATTGTGGTGAGTACCTGTAGTCCATGCTACTTGGGAGGCTGAGGCAAGAGAATCGCTCAACAGTTTGAGGTTGCTGTTAGTTGTGGCGCCAAGGCACTCTACCCAGGGTGAAAGCTTGAGACTCTGACTCCAAAAAAAAAAAAAAAAGAAAGAAAAAGAAAAAGAAATTGGCCCTTACAGTTTCACACCCTTACAATCTCACATACCAGCCCTCTTCTGAGATGGTTCATGGGCTTATGGGGATGACGCTTGTAGCTTTAGCAGCAGAATGATGGGAAAGAACAGGTTAGAGCCAGTGGGTTTGAATAGTTTTTAAATTCTTGAGATACATTTATCAGATACACTTTGCTATTTGCTTAATATTTGCCTTGACTCTGGAAAGTAAAATGAAAAGAATAAGTAATCTTTTAAATAAAAAGATATCTTTCCATGACTTTTTCTTAAAGAAGCAAATCTTGGACTATAGCTGATTATAAACTGTTGTTTGAGAAAAATTAAAGTAAAATAATGATTGTCTGGATCATAAAAGTCTTAGTGTAGCCATGGTTAAAGAGATAATTGTCAGAGAAAATCTGGTTAGTTTTGTGGAATACAAAAATTTAACATAAATTACTGATTAACATAAACCAAGACATATGAGAACTTTAGGAATCTCATACAATCCAGAAAAGTAATAAACATATTAATAGTATGTTTATATAAATATAAATCAAAGAAAGTTAAACACTGTTTTATATTTGGCAATGCTTCCCAAATAATTTTAACATACCAAACAGGTCAAATGTGTCTCTCTTAGACTTTTTAGTGGCTTTAATATTGAAAAAACTCACTTGAGGTTAAAAAGACCAAATTTAAAATTTTGATTTTGGAAAATTTTTCAAATATCAAAGTTTTAAAACATATATTGTTGCCAAGCACTGTCAGATAACAGGATCCCAGGTTATGATAAAATAAGTCATTTATTCAGCCAAAGTGATAATTCAAAGATTTTAAAAAGCAAATACCTTACTGTTTAAGAGGAGGCTCAATTTTTTAAATGATAAGATCTAAGCAAGCTAATAAAGACTCATACTGAATCTTTCTCTTCTTTGACTTTTTTTCAGGTTACTCAAAAGGGGAACAAGTATCTTTTGCTGTATCTATTAATATCACATGAAAATCTTATTCAAAGGAGGAAACCAAGTTTTACCTTTGCATTAGCGTATTATTAATGGTAAAGCTAATTGTAATAAAACCTTATAAACAAATCAATCATATTTCAATTGATTGACCATAAGGTAAGATTGTATATTTTTTTTATAATTTTTACCATTTTCTTTCCTAACTTCTGTATCCATTTAGTTTCATCTTTTTTATTTAATTTTAAACAATTTTTAAAATCTTTAAATTAGAAAAATTGCTTTTCTAAAACAAAAACCACATTTCCATGTTTTTATAACCCTTTCTATCAAAAACAAATCCTGCTTTTAAAAAAATAGTTTGCATGTAGATTTTTTTGTATCTACTAGTTTTAATTATATATTTGAATTACAATGTTAACTATTAGCAACTCTTATTTTTAATGAAAAACCTAGGGAGTTAAAGTAACTTTGAATTGTTACCAGATCCCAATAGATCCAAATATATTTAGCTTTTTAAACCATGTTAAAGGTGTTAAAATATAAACTTAATAATTATTTCAGTAATTTACCCAGAAATGGCTTAGCATTTCATTTACTTTAAGATTTCAAATTGCCGAAAAGAATCTTGAAATTATGACATAAAACACACAGGAGCAGGCCTTCTAGATTAGTAAGGGTTTTGCATTTGCATTTTTCAAATAGCTGGTCTCCCTCACGTTAGATTAATAATTCTTGATTACTGTGTTATTGTCCTAAACAATGGTTGCTAAGTAACTGCAAATTTGCATTTCCAAAGATAGGAAACCAAGTAGAAAATTTACATCTCAAGGGATAGAACTTAGACGAAAGCAAAGGTAAGATGGGATATATAAACTTTGATCCATTGTCCTTTTTATCCTAAAACTTTTTAGTGGTTTAGATGCAGAGAGGAATATGCCCTTACCAATGGAGGTTTTGTTTTTAATAGAGGTAAAATTTATTTTACAAAGAGCTTTAAAATAGTCAGCTAACTGTAAACTGATTTAGATCATTAGGTGGTCTTTTCAATTTAGCTTGTTTCTTAATTAGATAACTGGATTTAGGGTGGAGCCCCTTCAAGGAACAGGAAGAAAGCTTGTAATTTTAGCTTGTAATTTTAGTACAGTGAGAGGTTAAATACTTCCATCCCAGTTATTTCAAGTTATTCTGCTAACCACTTATATCACCTGTGAATATTAAATAAACAAACAAGATGGTTAATTATGCTTTTAACAAAGTTATTCAGCATATTCAACATCTAAATGTTACCAGAGAAGAGAGTGTGGAGGCCTGTCCCTGTCGGCCAAAGGCAGAGACAGAGATTAGTTCCACCAAGCTTTATTGTCAGAAGGCCAGCAATCGGAGAACGGCAAGAGTAACCTCTCCATTCTGTTCTGCCTCAGTTACAATTCTTATAGTTTTTTTTTTTAATTATTTATTTTTATTGTTAAATCATAGCTGTGTACATTAGTGCAATCAAGGGGTACAATGTGCTGGTTTCATATAGAATCTGAAATATTCTCATCCAACTGCTCCACGTAGCCTTCATGGCATTTTCTTAGTTACTGTATGTAGGCATTTGTATTCTGCATTTAATTCTTATAGTTTTATAATGGGAATACAAGGAAACAAACCAAGAACATTTTAATTTATGTGACAGAAAACAACATCAAAGTAGTTTTCACTCTAACCATGCAAAATGTTTAAACAACATAAAAGTAAGCTTCACCCTAACAATATAGCAATACAAGTGACCTTTACCCTAAGAAAATATCTGAGAATCAGCAAAGAAAATAACATAACATGATAGTAACTTTTGCCCTAACAATATCACGATACTTACCGTCTATGTGTGGCGACCTCTCCAGAAACATCCTCAGGATCATGGTGAAACCTTAACTAGACGATCGTGGGGTGGGGAGGGTGTGAGCTAAGAAAATTAGTCAGCCGTACTCTTCAGCTTAGCTTCTCAGACTCCCATCCTGTAGGCGACTTTTCTGGCCTACAAGAATAAGCAAAATCGATATCTAAACATATTTTCTTCAGAAAAATTGGAGGAAAATAGAAGGAAAAGAATTTCAAACACAAAACAATCACAAAATACAGTTCTAATTAGTACTTTTAAACTTAAAAGAAAAAACCCTACCAAGATAACAAGTATTCTAATAAGATTTGCTATTCTGAATAATGTAACATCTTTAAATTCTATAAAGTAGAAGTTTTAGAATACATCCCGCTTTAAAATGTTAACTAATTAGGTCTTTCTAAAATACCAATATCCCAAAACAAAATTTATTCACATTTATGACATCACCTGACTGTAGATTGAATAAACCTCTAACATCAATCCTTAGCATCTCAAATAATGACACAAAGTCATAACATTTTTACATAAGGATCAAGATCAGGCTATTTTAAAAACAACTTAAATGGTCTCAAACCATTTTCCTACTTAGGTGTAAATTCAAGTACTTGTCATATTCCTAAAGAGTAAGATTGTTTTGAGATTCTTTTTGGAGTCTAAGAATAATTACTATATAAAAATTAACAGTTCAGGGATTCTTTTTCAAATTTTCTTAGACAAAGGCCTTTGCTATGGCAACACAACGGAACAGGCTGGCTTGTAACCAGTACTCAGAACAAATCAAAAGTGGTCTAGCTGAAAGGGATAACTGAAGCCTCCAATTTGATTTATGTTGTTGTAACTATAGCTTCTGGGGAAGCTTTAAATCCCTAACACTACTGTTAAAAACAGACGATGGAGGAAGCCAGAAACAGATTTTTTTGTGTACCTTTCCACAGATGGTAAAGTCAATGGAAGAAGCTGTATTTGCAACTAGTAATAAGAGACCAAACCAAAATATCTTCATAAATCTTTGACCATAAGTTTCTGGTTTTGTGCTATAATTTAGTTGTATTTATTCTGATACTGGCACTTATTTTGCTTAGGAAGCCTACTTTTTACCTAAGCAAGAAACTCAAACACATGGATAACTTTGTCATTAATTCAGGAGATTTAGCTGTTTTCATTACATTAATGGTACTAAATTATTTGGGGGGGGGGGGCGGTGCCCATAGCTAAGTGGTTAAGGCACTGACCACATGCTTGGGGGCTCGGGCCTGCTAAACAACAACAAAAATAGCCGGGTGGTGTGGCAGGAGCCTGTAGTCCCAGCTACTAGGGAGGCTGAGGCAAGAGAATTGCTTGAGCCCAAGAGTTTGAGGTTGCTGTGAGCTGTGATACTGAGGGTGACAAAGTGAGACTCTGTTTCAATATAATAAAAAAATTGTTCTTATCATGAATCACATAAACATGGGTCATTTTGTTTTTGATGGGTTTATTATAACTTTTGTGTCAAACCCTGGTACTTTCAAATATGAAAATGACCAATAAACACAGCCAAGAATGTATGCTGATAATTTTGAAGACATCTATTTTTTAATTTTACTAATAATTTCTTTTAAAAACCAGCTTGCTTACCAAAAATTACTAAATTCACATGAACTTGAAAAGCTTTGAGCTTATTTACTTAATTTATGAGATTTACTTTATTTATAAGCCAATTTTGGTACCATGTAGACATAACATATAATACCTGTACACACAATATACATCTAAACACAGGCCCACACACCAAGTGTCAATGGCTGTTATTTCAGACCTCTAGCCATGAGATCCTCTGGAGTTCCATCTAAATCTCTTTACATTATGTTTCTGTTCTTCTCTTTCCCTTTCCAACAGCAGGCATCCCTGCATCTTGGCCAGATTGCCTCTATGGAAGAGACGACTTTCAGTCTCCTAGACCTCAGGACAGAGATGTCTTTAAATCTCCCAGACTTTAGGACAGAGGTATCTTTTAGCTTCTCTGACCTTCTAACCTGCCCTCTGAGGAATCACCAACAGAAGTGTTTTCAACCTCCTGAGCCATGGGCTATGCCTGTAATACCTTTGGCAGCAAATTCCAAGTAAGCAGAAAAGGTTACAGAGACAGACAGCTTAACAGCCTCCAAGTTTACATATGACACACCAGTACAGGTAAACACTAAATTTAAAGAGAGATCCAAGAGGTTTCAAACAAATGAATGCAATTCAGCTAATAAGCCCTGGGACTGCCAGATCAAAACAGGTAAGGTCCCACTCTCACCAACAGTTGGGGGCTCATCCAACCCAAAACAAATGGGAATTTCCTGAAAATTCTCCAAATGAGAAGGGCATCTGTCACTGTGTGGAGCCTTCAAATAGCACTCACTCGTCTCTCCCGAAGCAAATGTCAAAATCTGGATGCAAAAGGCAAAATCCTTTCTTCTGGGACAATCGGGAGGCAATCACAAGTGGGTTGGAGGCAGATCACAGCAGAGAGCTGGTGGGAGAATGCAGTGTTACTAGGCAGTTGTTAAGCAAGGCTTTTGGTGTCTCTCTGGTCTGCAGCCAGTGAATCGTGAGCAAGGCCATTCGGTATGAGTCCCCATCATTGTTAACAAAACTGCAAGGGGGTTTCTGCCTAGGTCCAGCTGTTCATCACATAAAGATCCAATTTTTGAGATGATGATTACAAAACAAGAAAGGCATTTTTTTAATCCAAAAGATGTCTTGTTTGGAGAATAAAGGAAGTTGCCTCAAATCTGTCTCTCTGACTAATGGTGATACATCATGGGCTCTTTAAAGATGGGCCATGTGCCTTGGGACAGGTGGAGGGAGATGGTGAGTCTTGGCATCAGGAATTCTGCCCTGAGGCCTTCAGAATCTCAACTCTTTTTGTCTTGTAGAAAAATCCACCTGGGAAACAACTCAGAAGGCCCAGTAGTTAAAGGAGATTATAAAAAGCACACGGGGGACATGAAATTTGTTCACGGAGCCAATTTCAAGATTTTGTTACCACCCAGCCAGGTTCATCTGCCTGCTTCCCAAGAGAAAGCTAATATCAGAAGACAGCAGGATTCACAGCAAAAAAAGGGCGGGGGGTGGGGAGGGGATTATTCCACAGAGCACTAAGCTTAGAGACAGGAAAATTCTCTCAAATCTACCTCCCTGAGAACTGGGAGAATGGTTTTTAAAGACAGTTTGGTGGGCAAAAGACAATCGGGGTCTTCTGGGTGGCTGATTTCAGGGTGGAGCTGTCAGTCCTTCAGTGTGGAAGAATAATTACTATATAAAAATTAACAGTTTAGGGATTCTTTTTCAAAGACACCCCATTGCCTGGGTGGGTCAGGACCTTGGGTGGAGGGTTAAAAAGACCAGTTGAGTCAGTTCTGCTGTCTGGGTGGGTCCATCACTGGAATGTAGGACCTGAAAGATAGCTCAGAAACTGACCCTGGGTTCCTAATGGGTGATGTTCTACATGAACAATTATACGTGACCTGCAGGGTAAAAAAGCAAACAGGGCCAACAGTGATTATTATCAAGCAAATGAGGGGACAATGATTGATTATTTGCATTATTTTAATTAAACCTGCTCCTTTCTGAGTTCTGGGGCCCTTAGCTTAGTTCTCACTTTGTACCCCTTCATCTATTTGTAGGGGTGGTTTCAATTTCTTTATGTATAATATGTAAACATTTTGAAATGTCACATGATTTTGAGCAAAATGACTGTTTTCTTTTTTTAATTTAATTTTTTAATTTTTAATTATGAGTACATAACAGTTGTATATCTTTATAGGGTGCATGTAATATTTTGATACAAGTTTACAATGTGAATTAATCAAATCAGAGTAATTGGGGTATCCATCACCTCAGGCATTTAACGTGTCTGTGTGTTAGGAACATTGCAATTCCACTTGTTTAGTTATTTTAAAGTATACCCTAACTTATTGTTGAGTATAATCACTGTTGTGCTATCAAATGTTGTTCATTCTAGCTATTTATCTATTAGAATGACTATTTTCTGTTTCTTGAGTATACATGTCTAAGTATATCTATTAAATTACCTTTTTTGTGTGGTGTTATTCAAGTCCCTCATGTTCATGTATCTGTCAATTTCTGAAAGAGTTGTTTTTAAATTATCTCACTATTATTGTTACAGGAAAAGGAGGCCCAATGAAGGGAGAGAAACACTTGAACATCCATGTTTAAAAGGGAAAGGGCTTTATTACAGCTGGCAGAGCCATGGCAGACTAAAGTCCAAAAATAACCAAAATCCCCCATTGGCTCTGTCTTTTCCCTTTTATCTCCAGCCAAGGGTTCCTTGCCCATGGGTAACCTTCTCATTGGTTAGTTTGAATTGAGCTGGAGAAGGCAGACCCAGGCTTTTACACAAGCAGAAGCAAGTGTTAGTTTCCAGGTCCCAGGAAGTTAAGTTTCTACAAATTCTTAAGAGCTGAGTCACTACAGGAAGGACTTTGTAGGTGTGTCCTTGGGTCTTATGTGAGAAGCCTTTTGTTTTTTTAGACTTTATTCTTTTCTGGGTATCCTCTCTCATTATGGCTTTGTTAGTATTGTTTTGATTTTTCTAACAGTTTTTGCATTAAACAATTCTAAACATAAAAATATGTAACTGTTTTATTTTCTTAGTAGATACGAAGATCAAACATCTTTGTTTCATTTCTTCCTTTTGGTTTACTTTAATATTTGCACTAGCTTTCTTTCTGTTAGGATTGTATTGAATTTGAGGAGGGGGGTGCGGGCATGACAGCTCATGCCTATAATCCTAGCACTCTGGGAGGTCGAGGCAAGAGGATTGCTTGAGGTCAGGAGTTTGAAACCAGCCTGAACAAAAGGAGACCTAGTCTGTACTAAAAATTTAGGGGGAAAAAAAAAGCTGGGCATGAGGGTGCTTGCCTGTAGTCCCACCTACTTGGCAGGCTAAGGCAGCAGAATTTCTTGACCCCAGGGATTTCAGATTGCTGTGAGCTAGGCTGAAGGCCATGGTACTCTAGCCTGGGTATTAGAGTGATACTCTGTCTCAAAACAAACAAATAAACAAACAAACAAACAAACAAAAAAGCCCACCAAAAACAAAACAAAGAAGAACAGATTTATTGAATTTATAATTCATATATGAGTTCTTACACTATAATACTGTATTAAGCATTGCCTTTTAAGAATAAGTAAATTTTTATAGGTTTAAGTCTTGCTTTTCCAAATGTGTTCTTATTTATTTTATCAGTTTATGGCTATCCTAAGTGGTATCTTTTCTTCTACTGTATATTCTAATCAGTGATTATATCCATATAGCAAAACCATTAAATTCATATATTAATCTTTTAGCTAGTGCCCTTAAGTTATAGAGCTCTGGGGAGGATTTAAGCAGGGTTGTTTCGTGTGTGTGTGTGTGTTGCCTTTATGTAGTGTCTCCTCTCACTTTGGAGGGGGACTCTTTTCCAATCTCCTGGAAAAGCTTTTGCTTATCTCTGCTTTCCTTTAAATAAAAATCACCCTTGTTCCTTTATTTTAAATAAACTTTTCTTCTGTTCTCCTATATTGGACTCCCACTGCCTCATTCTCTGATGTCCCAGTTTTTTGCTCTCCCTTTGACTCAGCCGTACTTGCTAGCTCTGTTGGGTAAAGCAAACCAGGTGAAATCTGTCCTCTAACAATTCTGTTGCTTGTTGGTCCTCTTGGGGAGTTGCACTGGTAACTCTCCCAGCCCAGTGATAGAAGGACCAGCCATAAAGACATCCTTGCTTTGTTCCAGTTTTTAAAACGAATGCAAAGCACTGGCTTTGTCATGGTAACAAGGCAGACCTTTAATAAAAAATGCATCTTGTCTCAACTGAAAACTTGGGTGATAAAGATTTAAACAAAAAGTTTCTTTTCCCCCAAAATAAAACTGGGGATACAAGTGTGTTAATTTATTCCGTGGCTAAATCATGTCATTCCTCTGATTTCTCTTGGCTTTTCCCTCATGGGTTGCAAGATTACAGCAGCTTTGAGAATATGGGGAAACTGTGTTTTTTTAATCAGGAATTTGGGTACTTTCCTCAAAGCTCACCATCCTCCTCCCTGCCCCCAGCAACAGAGGTCCCTTGGCAAGGGAAATGAGAAACTGGGGACAGACATATGATTAACTTCTTAACCACATTTGCAAATGTATCAGCTACAGGTGTACAAAATATTGTTTTGAATTCTTTTAACTATTGGTATCTATGGCTATTTTTCTATTCTTATTTCTAATTTAATGTTTTTTGTACGTTCTCCCTTTGATTAGTTTAGCAAGTAATTTATTTCACTGTGGGTTATTTTATTTTATTGTTGGGGATTCACTGAGGGTACAATAAGCCAGGTTACACTGATTGCATTTTTTAGGTAAAGTCCCTCTTGCAATCGTGCCTTGCCCCCAGAAGGTGTGGCACACACCCAGGCCCCACCTGGTCATTTCCTTCTTAATCTCATCTATGACGCAGCTATTATTCAGCATAATGTTATTTAGCTTCCATGTTTTTGTATGAGTATCCAGATCCTGTTGTTATAGAGTTCAACCTTTATTCCATGATGGTCCAAGAAGATGCAAGGAATAATTTCTATTCTTTTAAATCATCTCAGGTTACAAAATCAACACTCATAAATATGTAGCCTTTATATAACCAATAATAGTCCTGCTGAAAAAACAGTCAAGGACTCTATTCCATTCACAGTAGTGCCAAAGATGATGAAATATTTGGGAGTTTACCTAACAAAGGACGGGAAAGATCTCTATAAAGACAACTATGAAAAAATAGCTGGGCGTTCTGGCGGGCGCCTGTGATCCTAGCTAATTCGGGAGGCTGAGGCAAGAGAATTGCCTAAGCCCAAGAGCTGGAGGTTGCTGTGAGCTGGGATGGCATGGTCCTCTACCATGAGTGACAAAATGAGACTCTGTCTCTAAAAAAAAAAAAAAAAAGAAAAAGAAAAAAGAAAAAGAAAACTATGAAACTCTAAGAAAAGAAATAGCTGAAGATGTTAACTAATGGAGCGGTACCTGTGGCTCAAAGGGGTAGGGCGCCGGTCCCATATGCCGGAGGTGGTGAGTTCAATCCCAGCCCTGGCCAAAAACCACACACACAAAATAAAAATGTTAACAAATGGAAAAACATACCATGCTCATGGCTGGGAAGAATCAACATTGTTAAAATATCCATACTACCCAAAGCAATATATAATTTCAACGCAATCCCTATTAAAGTTCCATTGTCATACTTTAAAGAACTGGAAAAAAACAATACTTCGTTTTATATGGAATCAGAAAAAACTCCGAATAGCCAAGACACTACTCAAAAATAAAAATAAAGCAGGAGGAATTACGCTACTAGACCTCAGTCTACACTACAAATCGATAGTGATCAAAACAGCATGGTATTGGCACAAAAACAGAGAAGTAGACATCTGGAACAGAATAGAGAACCTAGGGATGAACCCAACTACTTACCGTTATTTAATCTTTGACAACCCAATTAAAAACATTCAGTGGGGAAAAGATTCCCTATTTAACAAATGGTGCTGGGTGAACTGGCTGGCAACCTGCAGAAGACTGAAACTGGACCCACACCTTTCACCATTAACCAAGATAGACTCTCACTGGATTAAAGATTTAAACTTAAGA
>CAUYPK010014886.1:0-43736 GCA_963574355.1 Loris lydekkerianus
AAAAAACACCTGACTGAGCATGTTATATTATGTGTTTAATATATTATTGTTAAAATTATATGCTTTTGTGTGAGTGTTTGTCTGTTTTGGCAGGTCACTGCGTGGTATGGCTCTCTGACTCTCACAGTTTAAAATTTTGGCACTTTGTGTCGAACTTGTTCGCCACCCCTGATGTAAAGTGATTTAAATTGGTGAAATTTAAATTTAATTCTCTTCTAACTCTCACACCAGCTCTTAGGGACTGTGTGCTTTCCAAATTTGAAAATGAGCAAAGCGAATTGAAGCAATTTGCTGAACACAGTAGGGGGCAGCAAATTTCAGGAAGTATGTTACTAAATAAAAACTCAGAATCTGAAATGCTACCATCTACCTTGAATCTAAATTATTTGAACTATAAACTGTTGTAGCCTTGGAAAAATTCCCTAACCTCTTTAAAGATTATAACCATCTTAATACACTTAAATAATTACTATTAAGTAAGAGGATGAATGAAAAGTATATGTCACAGCACTTGCCACAGAATAATAAGAAAATCTGACTGGAACATTCATCGTAAGATTAATTTAAAAGAAAATTATTTTTCTAAGTTTAGAAATGCATCAATCACCTGAAGTAAGATGCTGTCTTATGATTCTGCCTTTTTCATGGATACAACAGAAGCTTATTATTTATTCTTTTCATGTTCAATAGCACATTGTTGATTGATAAATGGAGAATATCATTAAATAGGAAAGGTGAGAGTGAATATTCTTGCCTTGCTCTTGATATTGGAAAATAATTCTGTCTTTCACCATAAGTGGGTTGCTAGTGATAAGCTTCATGTAGATTCACTTTTTCAGTTTGTCACGTTAGAGATTATAAAACACCATCTTAATTTATTAAGATTTATTATCCATTTCAACCGTTTTTTCATTAGGTTTTTATTAGGTTTTAAGACTTTTTTCTGTGAGCTCGTTTTTAAGCACAAATTGATATTTTTTCATAGAATCCCATATAACATCTATTTTTTGAAATTTTGCTTCAGAACAATTTGAATTTGACATTGTCTGGGAGACATTATTCGTGTGAAACAAGTTTTTAGGTAACAATTTTTGACTTGGGGGTTTCTTTATAACAACTGGGTAGGGTATATTTGGAATCTATACTCTGTGAGGTATGGTTTCAATTTTCCCTAGGATAATTTTTTTCTAGTCATATCGAAAAGACAAACATTCGATTTATTGCACACTTTATGACTATGTCAAGTTATTTCTTTTTTATAATTTTAGTTATTTACATAATTGTACATAATTATATACCCTCCAGTAGCCTTGATTATTTCAAAGCATTTAAGTTATAACTCTGAGTCTTTTGTGGGTCTGAGGGCGGGTCTCCTATGCTTGGAAAAGTCAGAGCTTGAAACCTAACCACCATCTTATCATGACTGAGGCTGAAACTCTGTCATGGCTGCAGAAATATCAGCTCACATACCTATTGCTTTAGTTTTTATTATAGTCATTGTTTTGGTAATTAAAATTTTTGTTTTTTGTTTCTTGCACTTTCAGCTATACCTATTTTGAAAAAGGAAAATGATTCTATTTTTATCTCAGGCTTAACTATTTAACTGAAACATCTGCTAGATTTTCCATCATTCCTCACAAAACGTGAGTTTATCAAATTGCTTCCATTCGTAGCAATTTGATAAACTAAGTTTGTATTGAAAGCCTTTAACTAACAATTCCTAGAGATGACAAATGCTGAGTTAAATCTCAGCAAATTTAACTATTTTTAAATCAGAACTAAACCAATTTACCTTCAAATGAATACTCCACAGTATTTCTTGATATGGATATATACTTCCTTGATTTATTCACTAATCACTTAGTGAGGGGTATATAATTTCTTTTGTTAAGCATTTTGCTGATAATATATTCATATAAATATTTAATACATTCATAATAAATAATATCCTTGCACATATTACCTTAAGCATCAGTGTTTCTAAATATGGGATAATGTCTCAATAATGGAATTATTGTTTTGATGATGTAATTTTTAAATATTCATAGACATTAGTATTCTTTCTAAGAACACTATAACAATTGGTTATAACACTATAACATTGGTTGAAGAATTTAACTGTTTAATAAACATAAATAAAAAATTAAAATATTTTTCCTACAGTTCTGATATGAAAGCTAATAGTTTAATTTCCAAGTTTCTCACCTAGGAGCTTCCTTTTATTTAAACAGAAAATAAATTACAAAACTAAGTTAAAACAAAAACAGATAAAACAACAAATATATATAACAACTTTGTACATGTCCCTCGGGAAAGTTGAGATTAAAGGCACTCTTTCTGCAAAAGAGAAAAAAGAAAGAAGACATATTCTTACTTCCAAATGAAACTCATTCCAAATATTAACTTCTTGCAAACTCAGCGTGGAGAAAAAGAAATAACCTGAGTAGAAAGGTGGGAAATTAGAAAGAGAGACACGCGGGAGAAAAACACATGTGGCAGAGGTAGGATGGGGCTGGGAGGTTTCGATGCAGCTGATGACTGCAGCCAGCACCAAACTGAAGAAGCAGCTTTATTTATAAAGTATCTTTAAGAGGGTAAATAGTAACACCTGGAGTAAGGATTAATGTTAAGGAGGAAAAGCTGTAATAAGGAAAGTAGGGAGGAGCTATGTGACTTATGGCAGGTGAAAAGAATGTTAATCTAGGAGAAGTGGCTGGGGGGGGGGTCAGTCTCTGAAAGCTTCCCCAGGCTGTGAGGGTCCCTGCCACCTCACAGTCCGGTCCCCACATTATCCTATGATTAGCTGTTATGTTTTAGCCTATTGGTCAATGGAGGGCCACTGTAGATGGTTGGTAGAAGCCTTAGGGAGGTCGTGGTCAGAGACCATGTCTGCAGAGTATCAGTATGCAAATTAGGTTTTTCTCAAGAAATCAAATGGAATAATTCATTCTTTGGAATTTGAAAAATGTTATCCTTTAAAAGTTACAATGTCAGATAATCTCAATGTCATTGTGGGACGATTGAACCACACCTCTGTTATTCTTCACTAAAAAATTCTCTGTAAAACTGGCCCAGTTCATCTGTTAAAAGGAGTGTCAATACCTGGTATGTTCCATTGACTATTCTTGGAGTATGCTTCTCATATCATACAAAATATATTGTCTTATAAATTTTTACATGAACTCTTTTATCATATGACTGTGTCTTAAATATTTTTGCATCATGTGCCCCCCTGCAACACATACACTAAAGCAATTAACATAGAATTTGGAACATAATTAGTACAACATTGGACTTTTGACTCTATACCACTGGTGTTTTACAGGGGGAAGTCCACATATGATTTCCTTCAAGGTAAGGGTGTCACGGTGGTACAAAACCTCAGAGTAACTGGATTGATGCCCTTAACTTTCACTCATTTTTAAAGATGATCATATGACAGAGCAATATCCAAAATGACAAGAAGAAACAGTTTTTGTGTCTATTATGAACCAAATTTGTGCTAAGTACTTCCCAAACATTATCTGTTCTAATATGGATAGGAGTCCTATAAGTTAGACACATTTACCACTCTCGTTTTACATTTAAGGAAACTGAGATTAACAGAGTTCACGTAATGTACTTAGATCACATAGCTGGTAAATAAAACTCAAATTTGAATCTAGAAAATCTAAATACAGATCTGGATGCATAACCACTTGTGTAATACTGCTGCTATCTCTTCTTACCCTCTTGAATCCACAATTGTTAAGTTCAACATCCAGAAAATATATCACCATATTTTCAGATAGATTTTGTTCCTTTGTAAGAAAAAATAACATTATATAAATAATTACAATTAAATCAGCGGCCAAACTCTATTTCTTTCCAATTAACCCTTGCTTGTCAACCGACCATCAGTAGCATCAAGATCTATTTCTCTTTCTAGTCTGGATGGGACAAAACCAATTTTTTTTTTTTCAGATGGTTTTGGCTTAATATTAAACCGGTATTTACAGCAATTTTTTGTTCATATGTTTAGACTAAAAGTCTTCATATTATCATATTTTTTTCTCATCCTTTTTTAAAAATAAAAATGCTATCTTAGGTATACATATTTGTGAGATTTAAAAAACCTTGATTATTTACACTTGATAACTCTGAATCTTTCCATAAATATTGATTTACATAAATATTTCAATGAGACTGCCTTCATATCACACAATAAATTGTATGTAATAGAAACATGAAATGTCTCCCCAAACTAAGAAATATCGGTGGGAGTTCTATAAAATAATTTAACAAGACCAACTAGTACTGATTCAATATTCTCTTTTTGCAGTAAAAATAATTTCAAACCTGACCTCAAAAAATAACTCTTCTGCAAGTTCACATTATGTGAACTCCAATTTATCACTGGAAGTGAATTTATAGGGGAACAATACATGGCATTATGGAGAAATGTCTCACTCATTTAATATCAAATAGGAATTTTCTCAACATCATCAATAGTCATGAATGCTTATGTAACACTATATTTATTTGGTTCAATCGAATTCACATTCCCCCAAATGCAAAATTCCCAGAATAAAATAAATCAATAATACTATGGAAGTTTTGATTTCTCAGGAAACTCTCAGGCACATATTTATGTATGTTTAGTGATTTATCTTATTCTGAGAATTTAATGTGGTTTAACATTTGTATTGGGTATTTCTGAAAACATGTTATTTTAAATTAATAAATAGTTAGTGTTAAAATGAATGAAATGTATACCTCAGAAGCTTCTAGCCTTCCTTTTGTTTAATACTATTTTAATAGCAACTATTTCTATTTTAGAAGGTGCTTCATAACTATTTTGCTCTACTTCTCTCTACCTTTTTAAATGGTATTGAATATATTTCAGCACTATGAATAGCCATTTCACTTACTATTGTTAAAATTTTATACATAAAACTTTACAATAGCTTCCCCTCCCAATCCACTCCTAATTATATCTCTGACTATCTCTGAGATATATCTGAGACAGTCAGAGATATAAGAGATATAAGTCAGAATGTTTTGAATACCAGTTAGATAAATTATCTGCATCAAATACGAGAGCGGTCAGTAAAGTAGTATGTTTTAATAGCTGTATCTGAGTTTCAAAGTGGTTTTTTAGCAGGTCCTAAGCCAAAAATGGAAATACCTTTATTCCATAGATAGAAAAATGATGAAAGTAATAAAACTTTCAATTGAGAGAATACAAAGATAAAAAATCTGAAATAGGGGGATCAAGGTAGTTTAAAAAATATTCTGTATTTAAATATGTTAATTAGATATATATAGCAAATCTATTTCAATGACAATGAAGGAATTATGATTATATAGGTTAATGAAGACAATAATAGCTTATAATAACAAAAATGTGTGCAATGAGCACATCCTTCTATGGGACATAGAAAGCATTTGGAGGAATACAAATATGCTGAGACTGAAGAATAAAAAATAATGCAAAATACCCCATGTAATTTTTTACAGGTTGAGAAAATAGCAAGAATAAAGTGTCTAAGACAAGAGTAGTTTAGCAAATTCAAACAACAGACATAAAATCAATTTTCCTGGAAGGGTAGAAATAATATAAATATTCCTGGGTGTATGGATCAGATGATTACAAAGAACTTGCCATGTTTAACCAAAATCACCACAACCTTACACAGCCATTTCTTAAACATTCATCATGGGATCCTTTATCATGATGTACAGAACTCTAGATTACTGTAAGTCAATAGCATCCCAAAGTTTGAGGACTCAATTGCTATATCTGCTATGCTAGAATGGGCAGAGGCATAATGCTTTAAAAACATGATTGGTCACTTGGATAGCTTTCCTTGATAGCATATGAGTAATCCACATTTCAATATTTGACAAGTTAATTGAGGAATTACTCTGATTTAACTCTTTAGAAAGTTAATTTAGCATCCAATTTGATACAGCAAAGTCACTCCTAAGAGAAATAAAAGGCAGTGTCTGACAGGATCATAAAAATGCTGACAAATTGGATTATGTAGCAGCTTTGCAGCCTCCCAATATTTGGCAAGGAAAACTCAGAGTGTCATTCTTATGTGTGAGCCTAATAATACATATATAAAAGTATATTAATAAGGAAGCAAAAAAATACCATAAATGTTTGCAATTAATTCACTGTAAATAACTATTTTTGATGAAAATTAAAGGTTTCACGTAATTTTTTGGTGAGTTTAGCATCTGTCACTGGAAAGTGTTATCACAAACCAAAATTAATATTACTTTGAACAATTTTTAGTCTGATTCCATGTAATATTTTCTAGAACTAACATACTGACTTTAACTAACATACTGACTTAAATGTGTGATTTAACACATCTTTTTTTTTTTTTTTTGTAGTTATTTATAAGTTAACTTATTTGAAAACTTATTTGAAACCTTATTTGAAACCTTATTTCAAACTTATTTGAAATCCATGCTGGATTACAAATTCCTAAAGGGTAGAAAACAAGATTTATAGCGTCTGGAATTCACTATGACATACTTGCAAAGCCAACAGAAAGTCCACGGTGTTGTTACATAAGTCTTATTATTAGGTCACTGGAGTAAAATGCATTTTGTTTTCCTTTATGATTTTAAGGATTTGGTGAGATTATAGAATATATTTATTTACGTGTCTGGCTAGTGTTTTAGGCATTTCACTTTTTATGTATAGTTCCACACTGATAAAAAATAATATTGGAATTCAAATTCTTTATCCTTAATTATTGTCTAAGTTCTCATCACTATTTATCAGGAAATACATGTGTTCAAAAAACTATGAAAGGCTTCCTTTACAATATGCTACCTGCCGTTTTTCTCCCATCTTTCATGTGTCCGAGCACCACTTCATTAAGACCTTTAAACCTCAGTTCATTTATTGTAGCAATCTTATGAAGTGGTCAGTAGTCTTATAATTTTCTTACAACTGAAGGAAATTATGTGTATGAATCATAACTATTATGCCCAAACTCATATACCTATATAATGATGAGGAAGTAATAATGTTTCTTGAATACATAAAATTCTTAGGTATCTACTTTATAGCCTATTTATTTTATTTATGTAACAAGTACTTATCTGACACTGTAAGTTACTCTAAGCAATTAACTAACACTAATTTACAACAACTTTATGAAACGATGTTTCTACGTACTATGAAAAAGCTGAGTCATAGGTGAAATAACTTTCTCAAGAGAGGCTGACTGTCTTAACTATTTTGCTATGTTGCTTCTGTTCCTTTGATTTGTTGATAGATCAAGGTTATTTATATATCTAAAGATAAATAAGAGAAGGCTCACTTATGTAGTGCATATTTGTCAAAAGATAGGAATATGCAAGATAACTAAAGTCTTCAGTATTAATATCTAAGAAAAGTCTTATCATTCCTATGTGCTAGCAATAATTAGTTAGGAAAATGTAGTGAATATGAAGTCTAATAGGTAATTTGAAACATCATAAGATAGAACAGGTGAAAGAAAGAGCCTAGACAGAAGAGATGGTGTATGCAAATTATGGAAGCTTGCTTTTTACAGTTGAAAGATAGTTACATACTAAATTAGATTTTGTTCTCAGCTTGGCACCTGTAACTCAGTCATTAGGGTGCCGGCCACATACACCAAGGGAGGCAGGTTCCAACCCAGCCCTGGGCCTGCTAAACAACAATGACAACTACAAGAAAAAAGTAGCGGGACATTGTGGCGGGTGCCTGTAGTGCCAGCTACTTGGGAGACTGAGGAAAAATAATCCTTTCAGCTCAGGAGTTTGAGGTTGTACTGAAACTCTGTCTCAAAAAAGAAAAGAAAAATTGCTCTCACTTTTCTTCCCTATCCTATGATTTGGGATGGAAAGAAGATATTCTGTACTGGAAACATTTTTACACAGCATACTTTCTTGCTGGGGGATTCTCTGTAGATTAGAGTGATTTACCTTCTAGCTTACCTGTAGCAAGCTATTTTCCTTTGGAGAGATGTGTGAAATTCTCTCCTGAAGGTTATACATTGGCCAGGCAGTGCCTTGCTTTTCTATATTGAGAAACTTAGGTCACCACTGACCAGCCCCCTTCTATATAATGAGGAAAACACAAACGTTAATGCTCTTGTATAACATGTATTTCTTTAAAACTAGGGCTCCTGCAAAGACTGAAGATCTGAAATGACACTTATGACTAAGATTAAATATTAAAATAGTATTTTTACATGTAGTGTTTATATTTTCAAATGTTTCCAGGGACAGAATGTTAGTTGATTACCTAACCTGATTCCTCTTCTTCTCAGGTATGAATTGGGACTGTTTTCCTGTTGTATTCTGTAAGATGTAATCATTTGACTGAGGGATGCACACCCTTAAGAACCACTAGGTTTTGGCTATCTAGAGTGGAGACACAGCTCAAGGCTATGTTTTTGAATCATGGATTGAGGACTACAGAATCACAGGGAAGGATGACCTCAGGACCCTAAAGTAGACGTGGAGGGGAACGGCCTATCATTTATAAACACCTATTTAGATTTTAGGGAGTAGGAAATAAATTTGTATTTGTTCAATCACTGATTCTTAGAGTCTATTAGACCAGCCAGAATTCCCTTCAAGAATAAATTTTTTCCTAACTAATTTCATATTATACTATTCTGTAAGTCAAGAAACTTAAAGTCAAGCATTAATCAGTTGCTCAGAGACATTCAGGTTCTATGTGGAAAATCTATGATTTACGGCTGGATTTTCTGAATCCAGATCTTTTGGTATTTTTACCTATGCCAAGTTGTCAAATATGTTAGTTTCAGATATGTTTAAAAGCTCTCTCCCTAGAGCTAGAGAAGCAGTATTTGAATAATGACTCCTAACAATTACCAGCAGTGTGACCCTTCAATTATTTAACTTTTCCAACTCTCCTTTTCTTTATTGGGAAGTGACAATAGCTCCCAGCATATGTTGTGAAGATTAAGAGAAATAATTCAAGTTAAAAGCTTGCTAAAATGATTGATCAAAATGCCAAAAACTTAGTTAAGTAATAGCAGTACGTCAGGTGCTTAATACTAGGCTTTTTAAACATTAAAAAATTTGAAACTTACTTTCTTTTCTTCTACCTATGAATACATTTTCTTCTCTTTTGGTTTTAGAATTAGCTTTATGTATAAATTCTTAGTTTTGAAACTTGGTGCTATCAAGTTTTCAAACTTGGTACAATTAAAAGTTTTCAAACTTTAGTATTAGTTTTTTGTATATATCATTAATTTTCAAACTTGGCACAAAATTATCTTTCTATGAAACATATACACACACTCAAAAATGATCTCAAATTATAAGTAATATGCAGAGATTTATGAATAAAAATAAAAATTTCCCTTTGTTCCAGTGTTTCCCACTATAAGAGTGTGTTACATATATGAAAATAGAAATATACCATGATAAGTAGTATATAAACAAGTTTTTACATATTTATACATAAAGTAAAAATAAAAAAAAGAATACAAATATACTATATAGGGCATGATAAATATATATATAAAGTTGGACAATTAAGTTTATAAACTCATTCTAGAAAAAGCACTACATATCTCATTGCTGAACATCTGATGGCCATTCCAGAAAAGGAGTTTCAAAATTGCTTTGAAGGGTGAGCTAGGTACTGGTATTGATGCATAGCTTCTAAAGGGTAGTAATTTGAAGATGACCATAGTGATATTCAGCAAAGAGGCATATAGCACTTTTTCTATGAGTTTATGAACTTCATTGTTCAACTTCAATTATGTGTGTGTATGTATGTATACACACACACACACATATAAAGAAGAATTAAATAGAATTCATAGCTCTCACCAGTCACAAAATTAATTTAAGAAGGATAATATTTAAATGTAAGTCAGAACGCCGTAAGAAATAAGAATTCTACACCAAAATATTGACAAAACTCTTCCAGATATCAACCTAGGCAAAGAATCTATGAAAAGACCAACTGGCAATCACAGAAACAACAAAAACAAATAAGTGTAACTTGATTAAGTTAAAAAGCTCCTTCACAGTCAAGGAAATCATCAACATAGCAAATAGACAAACTATAGAAAGAGAGAAAATATTTGCAAGCCATATATTTAATAAAAAACTAATAACCAGAATCTACAAAGAACTCAAGCAAATAAACAACAAAAAAAAAAAAAAAAAAAAAAACATTAAAAAGTGGGCAAAGGACATGAATAGAAACTTTACAAAAAATAGACAAATGGCCAATAAATATATTAAAAATGCTCCATATCACTAATCATTGGGAAATGCAAATTAAAACCATATACCACTTTATCCCAGTTAGAATGATTTTTATTAAAGCATCCACAAACAAGAGAAGCTGGCGTGGATGCAGAGAGAAAGGGACAGGTCTACACTGTTGATGGGATTGCAAATTAGTACAACTTGTATGGAAAACAATAAGGTGATTAGTTAAACACTAAAAGTAGACTTACCACTTGATCTAGCAATCCCTCTACTGGGTATTTACTTGAAGGAAAATATGCTATTTTATCAAAAAGACACCTATACTCATTGATTGAAGCATAATTCACAATTGCAAAGACATGAAGTCAACCGAGGTGCCTATGAATTCATGAGTGGATTAACATAATGTGGTATATGTATACCATGGAATACTACTCAGGTATAAAAAGGATGAATTAATGCCTCTTACAACAACTTAAATGGAACTATAGACCATTATCTTAAGTGAAATACGTGAGGAATGGTATAACAATGACCATATATACTTGCTATTTAATCAGAACTAACTGATGAGCACACATGAGCACAGATGGAAGTAAAACTCAATGAAAAGAAGGTGGAGGGGGGAGGTGGAAGGGGGAGGAGATGGGCAAACTATAGACTTAAAGCTATAAGCTGATGCTTTCATCAGGGTTATGGAGTCTTACCTCCTATTAATAATTCTGTGTTGATACAAGTATACTGCAAGAAAATAAATGGTGAAAAAAGGGAAGAGTTAGGGTAGGAAGGTTAGGGATCAGTCTGAGAAAATTTCAAAAGCTTTAAGTCTTTGTGAACTTCTGCTATGTCCTCCCATAGCCAAGGCCCCAATGTGAGCCAATTTCTGACTTCAGATATTTGCCAAGTAGAGCCTAGAAACTGGTGTGGCTCTATGAGCCAATAATTGTGCAAATAGAGTTATATCATAGGTTTTGATTAGCATATAATCTTTGTATGAGGTAATACTGAAGAGATTCATTATAAAGCAATCAAGAAAACAACTTTGTATCTCTTTGGTACAAAGTATCTTTTTTTTTTTGAGACAGAGTCTCATTATGTCACCCTCAGTAGAGTGCCATGGCACCACAGCTCACAGCAACCTCCAACTCTTGGGCTTAAGCGATTCTTTTGCCTCAGCCTCCCAAGTAGCTGGGACTACAGGTGCCCACCTCAACACCTGGCTATTTTTGTTGCAGTTGTCATTGTTGTTTAGCTGGCCTGGGCTGGCTTTGAACCCGTCAG
Organism: Loris lydekkerianus; assembly: GCA_963574355.1. NCBI lineage: Eukaryota > Metazoa > Chordata > Mammalia > Primates > Lorisidae > Loris > Loris lydekkerianus. The sequence continues at coordinate 11,512 of CAUYPK010014886.1, forward strand.
CTTCAGTGTACGTGGCTGGCACCTTAACCACTGAGCTACGGGCGCTGAGCTAGGTACAACTTATCTTTAACTAGGAATGATCAAGGAAGTGAAAAGTTATTGAGAAGGCAATGCAGTTTGTGTTTGTTTAAGGCAGGCATCCTCAAATTGCGGCCCGCGGGCCACATGAAGCGGTGTGAATTGTATTTGTTCCCATTTTGTTTTTTACTTAAAAAAAAGATTTGTGCAGTGTGCATATGAATTTGTTCATATTTTTTTTTTTTTTTTTTTAAACTATAGTCCGGCCCTCCAACCATCTGACAGACAGTGAATTGGCCCCCTGTTTAAAAAGCTTGAGGACGCCTGGTTTAAGGTGTCCTTTGCTGAAAACCTAGTTTTTAAACACTTGTTCATATTATTTTGAGTAAATTTATGTTATTATAAGGTCACCATAAATGCTGTTGTTTTATTTTATTTTTTTAAAAGTGTAGTCATAGGACTAGTCTTGGGTTTAAAAATGATCCTATCTGCTGAAGCACGTCTTAGTTTCTCTAGACCTGCAAAATATTGCCAAGTTGGCTCTGAATACAAATATTTTAGGTATTTTGCACATGCTTGTTACTTTCCCTATCCTACCCTATGTGAGGACGTGAGGAAACCTCAGGACTAGGAGATGGTAGAGCTCATGTATTCTGTGTGGTAGTTTTAGAAATTGCCCTGTATTTGGCTGCTTCTGAAGAAGATTAGCTCAATCAAAAAACTTAACATAGGTTGAAGATGAATTAAACAAACCTCACCCCTGACCATGTCTCACTCAACATAATGGAAGGAATAAGTGCTAAAAATTTTAGATGCCTATCAATATACTTTACTTATGCCTTTATATACTCAAATACTTTGTGTATAAATATATATGCATATATACATATATATACACATTTCATGGTTATTATTAGTTATATATATTGCTTGACCACCTTCGTCATTTATGATACAGTTTACAGATATTTCTGTTCATAAATGTAAACATCTGCCATTCTATTTTTACAACTTGCCTACTATTTCATATCATGTAACATATTCCTCTATAATGAGAATCTAAGTTGTTTTTGTTGTTTTTTTTGTTCATTTGTTTTGAGACAGAGTCTCACTCTGTTGCCCTTGGTAGAGTGCCATGGTATCATAGCTCACAGCAATCTCAAACTCTTGGGCTCAAGAGATCCTCTTGCCTCAGTTTTTGATTTTTGTATTTTTTTTTTTTTTTTTTTTTTTAATATTTCAATGGTATAATAAATAGTTTTTGTATGTATCTTTGGCACATGATGAGTATTTCTATAGTATGAAATGCTAGACATAGAATTGTTATGTCAGAAGTCATATGCAGATCACAGACAGTGGTTCATGCTTGTAATCCTAGCATTCTGGGAGGCTGAGGTGAGAGGATCCCTTGAGCTCAGGAGTTTGAGACTAGTCTTAGCAAGAAGGAGACTCTTTCTCCACTAAAAGAAAGAAAGAGAGAGAGGAGGGAGGGAGGGAGGGAGGAAGAAAGGAAGGAAGGAAGGAAGGAAGGAAGGAAGGAAGGAAGGAAGGAAAACTAGCTGGCTGTCATTGTGGCAGACACCTATAGTCCCAGCTACTAGGGAGGCTGAGGCAAAAGGATTGCCTTGAACCCAAGAGGTTGAGGTTGCTATGAGCTATGATGATACCACGGCACTCTACCCAGGATGACATTGAAAAATGCCATTCATATTTTATATTTTGAGATATATACTAAAGTGCCTTTCAAAGAATACTATTTATTTGTATAAGTGATGTATAAATAATATCAGCACTAAATGCTTAAAACCTTTTCAGAAAATATGTCAGTATGAAGCCAGAAAATATTTCATTGTTATTTCATGTTGCTGTCAATTTGAAAAATCATGCTCCCGGAAGGCTATGTTAACCAGTGTGATGAAAATATGTCAAACTGTATATAAAACCAGTGCATGGTGTCTCATGATTGCATTAATGCACACAGCTATGATTTAATACCAAAAAAAAGCATGCTATGTGTATTAGGAATTTAACCTTTCTGTCTAATATTTTTAATAATTTTGTTATGCTTTTTCCTTTACTTTTGATTTTTAACTTTCTTTAAGAAATATTTGGACTGTATTTTTATAGCAACTGTTCTGTTTTACGTTGCCACCAGCAATGTATGTGGGTTTTAATTTTTCCTCAATCTCATCAATACTTACATAACCTTTTCTTCCCCATTATAACCATTTTGGTAGGTGTGAAGTGGTAGCTCACAGTTTTGATTTGTATTTCCTTGATGACTAATGATGTTGGGCATCTTTTTATGTGCTTATCACAAAGTCCTCAAACTGCAGATGCTGGCTGGATGTGGAGAGAAGGGAACACGTCTGTAAATATTTTAAAGAGTTTGCCAGTGCAGCCACCACTTGGTGAGCTTTTTTTGTGACAGGTTTTTAAATCTCTTCCTGTTTACCTTGTTGACAAGAAAGGGACACTTATTCTAGTGTCTTGGGGGTAGATGAACTCTGTGAGGCTGATACTGTTGCTACTGACCCCAAAAGGAGTCTGGCTTATGTCCAGTTGCTCTGACAGAAAGCCGATTACTGACACAAGTATTGCCAGGGAAGAAAGCACTTTTATTGCAACTGACATCACCCAGGAGATGGGATATATTTCTCAAATCCATCTCCACAACTGACCAAGGGCAAATGGCTTTTATATTAGGCTGTGGAATGCAGGTCAGGTTGCTTAGGGTTTGAAGGCATGAAGTCTGCAGGTGGTCCGATTCAATAGGCAGCTGTTGGTGATGGATGGTGAACTGTCAGGATTTCCTGTGGAGAAGTTAGTTAAGCAAGAATACAATGTTCTGCTCATTAAGCTCAACTTCTGGTATGAAATTCTATGGTATAGGGCAGAAAACAAAAAATAACTTTTAAGGAAGAGGTCCTTTTGTAAATCTGCTAAAATTGGGAAAATGAGATCTAGAGGAGATTAATAGTGAGATATACTCCTATCCTGGGGGGAGAGGACACCTCACATTATTGGGGAACACAGGGGTCATGTGTAGGAATAGAGTTAGCAGCTAGGAGCTGTGGGAAGTGTATTTTGTAGTACTGATAGAGTGAGATGCTCCTTGGTTCCCATGAGAGGGTAGAAGGATGGACTTGTTGAATAATTCCATAGTCTGGAGAACAGAAACCCACTGTCCAGAGATAAGGAGGAATTGTGCTTATCTTTCTGATAAGGAGGGCTTTTTTGGTGAGAGAACCTTATCCCCAGGAGCAGATTGGGTAGGGTAGTAGTAGTTTAAGGTCCTCCGAATTTTATCAAGGAAGCACAAAATATTGAACCTTAATTTTCAATCCTATCCCACATAGTTTTGGTTGCTAACAGTACCTTTACATACATATTATAGGTCTATTCAAAAATTCCATTTCCCCTTTCATCGTTTTGCGTAATTTGTATTTTTATAGGCAATCTTATGTTTCATCCATTTTGTCTGATTTTTATTGCCAACAATTTTCATAGTATTCTTTCATAATTATTGTATTTATTTCTCTGAGTTTTAAAGTAATATCCCCCTTTAATTCCTGGTGTTAGTCGTGAAACCTTCTCTCTTTCTTCTCTCTCTCTTTTTAATTGTCAGTCTAGCTAAGTATTTATTATTTAGTTGATCTGTTCAGAGAATTACGTTTTGGTTTCCTTGGTTTGCTCTATTGTTTTGATTTTCTCCATTTATATGAAGTATTGACTTTTCTATGCTCTTTTTGTTTACTTAGCTAGTATGTTTCTGGTTTCTTAAAGTGGAAGTTTGAGTTGTTTGAGACCTTTCTTTTTTCTTAATATAGTTTGTCCATAAAGTTCATGTGCAACTTAAAATAGTCGTCTATAGTTGTACACAGATATTTACAAGATTAAATTTCTCATTAGTAATGCTTTCTTTAACCTACAAGTTTTAATATGTTTTGTTTCATTTTATTTTCTCTGACTTTAACATCAAAAGTAGGTTTGATCCCAGTGTTTATTTTGTTACTATCTTTTCTCAATTAATGGTAAAAAATCAAATTACTATGTGAAGTGACCATGTTGGAATCATAGCACTATAGGCGCTATAGGGTTATTATGGCTGTAAAACCCTTCCAAGCATGTAAATAAGAAAGACGTGTCATCTCTGTGCAGAATGTTTTCTTTACAAAATTTCCCAAAATATCTTTAGAATGCAAGACTTCAGTGTAGCTCTTCTCTTCAAGGGGGGAGTCTTATTTTAAATAATGACCTAAGATGTAGTTATTTGTTGCTCTCTATTACAACACGTGTTTATTTACTATGCAACTCAAGAAAATGTTTGGCCCTGGGGAATGAAAGAAATGCTATTGCCTGTATTTTATCCATAACGATGTCAGTTCAGCAATCTCTAGAGTATTTGGAAAATTTGATATTATAGCAAAAATAATCCATAGCATTTCAGCCATCAAATGAACATACTGATTGAGAAGTGATAGAAAATAAAACTTTTTTCACATTTGAATTTCATAACCATGGCACCTGAATACTAGATTATTAAATTACATTGGGGATTGTTTTCCTCTTTTTGTAAATGAGGTCACATCTTTGGAAGAGACGTTTTGCCCTTCACAGCCTTTTACTAGCTCTGTGACTTTGGACAACTTGCAGAATCACAGTATCTCAGGAATAAAAGGAATTTTAGAGGTTAATCACAGAATGAATAAATCCTCTTTCTTGAGCATCCCAACAGAGTAGTCATCCTGCTTAAATATTTTCAGCAACTGAGAACTTAGTAACCTAAAAAACTCAAACTGGCTTCAGATAAGTTTGAGTAGTAAAAAAATTTCTTTTTGTCCAATCTGTTTTTCTATGCAGTTTCCTTATATTGGAAATGGTGGTATCAATGGCTGCTTTTTTTAATAGAATTATTTTTATGGTAAAATATATTCTGCATGTAGAAAATGTAATGTACCCAGTGAAGCTGGGGTTACCTGTCAAATAGTCAAATTGCATCCTGTGCAGTGAACTGTACTATTTTTCACAAATATTTGCTTCTATTCTCTGGGAAACAATTACTCTTTGTCACTCACTGATATTAGACTTGCCCATATGACTTTCTTTGACTTATAGAATAGGAATCATGGTAGTATTTCACTTTGGAGAAGAAGCTTTGAAAACTAGCATGTAATCTTATGTTTCCCTCTCCCCTCTGTCTTGAGGTAATGCTTCAGTTAGAGTCTGCCCTCACCTGCTGATTCCAGGTGTGAAGAAAATATGGAGTAGAGCTCTAGTTAGTTCCAAATGCACCCCACGTAAGTCACTGAGATTGGGGGGGTTGTAATCAAATATAACCTAGCTTACCTTCTCTGATCCAGACTTCCTCTTTCTGTCTTCAAAGTTCTTCTTTTCAGGTTGTATTCTTGCAGACTTCTCATCACTGGGGGGAGACCTTGCTTATAAACCTTAAATAAACTTGACCTTCTACACTGAAGCAGGCAGGAAAATTCACTTTCCTATACTGTCTGCATAATATGTCAATAATACTATAGAGTTAAGTAGGTATTTATAGAATGAATTGAGAAAATTTTTTTCTAAATAGTGACTTTTTATAATATTATTTTTGTGAGAGAGAATTCATTTGGACTTGTTCTTTTTCTGTAACTGAAGAGAGCAATGCTAAAATTAGTAATATCTCAAAAATGAAGAGAAGAAGAGGTGGCGGCAAGGTCATATAATTGAGAGAAACAGTATCATTTAAAAGCAATTTATCTTTGAGAAAAGATGCTGCTACTTATTCTCAGTCTGAAATTTTTACTCTTTTACTCTTTGTTTGAATTATTAGTTCAATATATTACTCTTTTTTAAAAAATTCATTTAGGATAACCTTTTATGGTAAGAGCAGTCTTGAGAATATATAGTTTGAATTTCTCAGTTGAAACTGGACAGTGGACCTGGTATTAATGTTATTTTTTTCTATAAAATGCTACCAGAAATATCTTATTCTTTAAAGGAGAAATTGTCCTATTCATAAAAATCTGTTGTGAACAGAAATTATTTGGGGAACAGCTAATAATTGGCTGAGTGAATTCACTTTCCATTTGTTCAGCTTTTTTAGTATCTTTGGACACAGCCAGTAATAGCATAAATAAATCAAAGATCCTATCACTGTTTCTCTGTCAGTGGCCAGTAATAGGCTTATAATGAGACTTAAAAATGTCATAATTCTCAGGTCAGCATAGTAGCATTGTTTAAAAAGAGAAACCCTCACATTTCTGGCTAAGGGAAATGCTAGTAACCTAATCACCTAAGAATGCCTTATGGTTTGGAGAAAGCAGTACTTTTAGTTAGATAATTATTCACCTGTAAAGATTTTATATTATGTATTTGAAAGACTGCCAATATTTGACATTTTATATCTGTCTTGCATTTGGGAAGATAATATTACATTTTTTTAGAATTTGTGAGATAGGGAAAAAAGCTATGAAATTACAATCCCACAGATATTGTTTAAAATCACCTTTCATTTTGGCTAAATAGTCTATTGATTTCACTCTTTTATGAAATAACAGGTGATGAAAAATCAGACTCTTTTATTTCTAGGAGAAGACATATAAGACATACATATATACATACATATATGTGTGTGTGCATATATATATATATATATATATATAATAAATTCATGCCTTTTTTTGCTGAAAAAGAAGAGAGGTTAGCATTTTACACCAAATTTATGAGCTGTTGTTGTAGGGGAAATTGAGCCCTGGTCAATCTTAGCATAAGATTCATTTCCTGCTTAAGAGACCCAGAGAATCATGAGAATGGCATGTGAGTTGTATGTGTGCAGGAGATCAGAAAACTGGCCTCCAAGAGAAAATGTATCTGTAAGGCGTGGCAACAATAATTATGGAAAAGATTCTCTAGTTTCCATTCATCTAGTTTCTTGAGGCTGGAAGCAGAAGTTGTGCTCAAGGTCTGCGGTTTTGGAAAATCAAAGGTGGAGACACTCTATCCGACCTTCTCCATGTCCTCCCTAGTCAGTGCTAATGTCGGACAAGCAGCTTTTGTCTACTTCTTCCCATTTTATGATAATAAATACAAATAATAAATATGGACCCATTTTATGATAATAAATATGGCTCCTATCAGAGTTCCTCAGTCTCCCACTATAGACTCCTTGTCAAGCCTCCTCATTCCTCGCACCAAGACCCCATCTCCTGGTGACCCAAATCCCTATATGTTATGATGTCATTATAGAGAATAAGTTATGACGTAATTCATGATCCAGCCAATTCATAATGACTGCTGTTTTGCATTTTAAGTGGGTGTTACATAATATGGAAGACTACCTAGAATGTACACAAAGGGAGAAAAGCTTTTGAGTATCAATTGGTGTAGCCTGGCTGAGAAAATTGATGGCACAGGCTTTTTTGTGTGTGTGCTATTGAGAATAGAAAAATAGAAGGATCCATGGGCAAGGTGAAATGTGCTATTACTACAGTCCTTATAACTCTACCAATAATTTTTTAAATTATTGTGCTGGTTCAGAATATTATGTTCTATTCAAGTTACTATTTTACCATTAGCAGATGACTGGAATAAAACTTTTGTTGCATGAAGGTTGTTAAAATTACTTTGTGTTTCTGTTCTAAGTAAAAGTGATACAGGATTCCCCCAATCACTGCTGGACAGGGACATTGCATTCTTTAGGTCCAGGTAAGCTCAGAAATCAGATCCCCATCTCCAGGCACAAACAGGCTGCCCTTTCCAGGCCACACCCTCTGGACTCTAGCAAGGTCATGAAAAAGCAGCATGAAACATTTCTGGGTGGTTCCACTGGAGTAGAAAGCATACACCCTAATCCCTTGCCAGAGACAGAAACAGCAAGGACCTGATAACCTTGCTCTCAGAGAGGCACTGTGTTCATTCATTTGTTAACTCTTGGAGGTGGGACATAATTATAAGAGGGACTTTACCTAACAAATGCAATCAGTGCAACCTGGCCCTCCCGACCCTCAATGAAACCACAACAATAATAAAAAAAAAAAAAAAAAAGAAAAAATATATATGCTCCTAGAAAAAGAACCCATGTGGGAGTCTTTCGACTTGGGTCTTCCCCTTTGCTAGAAACTCTGGTGCTTTTTACTCCTTCTATATTTCTTTCTGTCTAATAAAACCTTCTCTTTCCACTGATTTGTGGTTTGTGGTTTCATTCTTCAAATCCCTGAGAGCGAGGACCTAATAAAGAAAGAAATTCAGCTAACAAAAGCATGCCAGTATTAAAACATTCCTTCAAGAATATCATCACTAGTAATTATTTATATAGGCTGCTTCAACAAGAGTGTGCTTGCTTTATATGTGAAGTAGAAGTGAAACAAGGAATTGAAATGAAAAACTTTAGTGAATAAAAACAATTTCATCTCAAAATGGCCAGAGAATTATCCAGAAAATTGAATGCTCTATTCTTTAATTTACTTTATTGAGGATAATTACTTCAGTTCTTGACTCTGGTTCAATAAAAGTTTTCTGTTTAATTTTGGTTACTATTACACATTCATATATGGATCTTGAAATCATTTATAGTATTTCCTTGTTTTTACTGAAACAAAGACTTCTTTTTTTTTTTTTGAGACAGAGTCTTATTTTGTTACCCTTAGTAGAGTTCTGTAGTGTCACAGCTCACAACAGCCTCTAACTCTTGAGCTTAAGTTAGTCTCTTGCCTCAGCTCCCGAGTAGCTGGGACTACAGGCTCCCACCACAGTGCCCAGCTATTTTTTTGTTGTAGTTGTTAGTGTTGTTTAGCAGGGGTGGGCTGGGTTCAAACCCACCAGCCCCAGTATATGTGGCCAGTGCCCTACCCACTGAACTATGGGCACCTAGTTTGAAACAAAAACTCTTTGTTGAGCTAAAGATAATTTACATCCTCAGAAATTTTTCTAAGGTTGAAAAATTCCTCATAAAACTGAGATGGAAAATATATGGGAGTAGAAGGTAGTTGTTACAGTGTGGATGGACAATATAGAAAATTAGCATTAAATTATAAAAAGAAACACCTTTCCCTTATTTATTTATTTTATAAAATCAAATTTACATACCCTTTGACTTTTAAAACAAAAATAATTGTATTAAACTGAAGGAACCAGTCCAGATTCACTGTGTCCTGAGATTAAAGTGCCAGAGAAATAGAATTTAAAACAAAATCTCCTGTTACTTCTGAAAACCTCTCTACAATGTAGAAAGGAAAGCAAGCAATTTTATTACTGAATAAGCATTAAGAAGATGATCACAGGCAATCCACTAAAAGATTGCAAAGATGAAAAGACAAATAATAACTAGTTCCTAAGAGGACTTGACAGCACCATTTATCACACACAGTTCATCCAAAATTTACCTGGTAATTGTGGTAGCCAACTGTGTTTTCTAATTAGCTTCATCCAAAAGAAAAATAAATTTTTACATCTTCATGTCAAGAGTTGGTTTCGACAAAGGCACCGGCCAAAGTACTGCACTATTGTCACTGATGATTACCTTTCAGGAGGTGGGGGCCCAGCTCCTTGATAAAGGAATTCCTGGTTCATAAATCTGCCAAGAACCTTATTTTATTTCACAAATGTTTTACATAAATTTCAAAGAGGTAGAGAAAGAAACTACAAGTTTTCTAAAATAAATATTTTCAACAAAGGAGTGTTAAATCTCTTATTTTTTATTTGTATTCATCCTTATAGTTTTTGGTGTAAATGAAAAGGATTTCATGAGCTAGAATTCTCTTCCTGATCACTAATATTAGTTTTCACAAAAGAAACCCATTGATCTTAATAAGAAAGATTTATAGCTTAGGGATATACTCAATGAGGTCCAAGCTTTGCTGTGTCTAAATGTATTCAAATAATGAAATGATGAGTTTGCGTTTCTGAGATAATGTTGGCAATCTTTACCCCAAATATATCTTTACCTGATATTTGACTGAAGTTGTTTATGCTTACATAGCAATAACAGAAATTTGGAAGACAGTGCTGGTATTGTTGCATTTGGATAGATTTTCAGGTAGGATTCTCAGATTTAGCAAATCAAAATTCAAGACCCAGTTAAATTTGAATTTTCAATAAATTCAAATGTAATTACCTGTCTTGTTTTATCTGGTAAATCTACTCTGAGATGCAGTAGTTGAAGCAATAAGATATTTAAATTCTAAAGTTAACTAAGTACTAAAAGTTAACTATGAACTCTTTGCATCAATCAACTAAAAAATGTCCTACAAACGTTAAGCTTATCAAAAGACTCACAGTTTCCTGGGTAAAGGATTCACCTGGAACTCAGATTAGTTTTAGAAGCTGGTGGTAATTAACATTTATATAATGCCAGCAGCATACTAAACTTGGTTAAGCATTCTACAAATATTATCTCCTTTATTCCCACAAAATTTTTATGAAGCATAGACCAATATTAGCATGTTTTAAAGGTGAGAAAAATGATTCTAAGATAGATAAGTGATGTTAAAAATCAAAACTGTGATTTAAACTCCAGTTTGTTCACACTGAAAGTATGTTTCCTAAAGAACATACTATCCTGCCTTCCAGATGACAGCTTCTACAACAGCATTCTCAACCTGTGGGTCATGACCCCTTTTGGGGTTGAACAACCCTTTCACAGGGGTCGCCTAAGACCAACCTTCATATAAGATATTTACATTACGATTCATAGCAGTAGCAAAATTACAGTTATGAAGTAGCAACGAAAATAATTTTATGATTGGGGGTCACCACATCATGAGGAACTTTATTAAAGGGTTGCGGATTTAAGAAAGGTTGAGAACTACTGTTCTAGGATCTGTTTCTTTTGTTCCTAGATTTGTGGACTTGAGGGATGAGCCATTTAATTTGCTTTTTAATTTTTACATAAATTATTAGAGAATTAAATTAGATTATTTCTCAGGTTTCTTGATTTCTACAATTTTGTAAAGAAATGAAAATCATACTGAGAGAGGATACCTGGAAAAAGTAACAGAACAGAGGTCTTCTCCAGGAGACTCCCCAGAGATACACCTGTGAGGTTCCCCCCCCCCCCCCCGTGACTCAGTTCTTAGGAATTTGTAGAAACTTGACTTCCTGGGACCTAGAAACTTGTTTGCTTCTGCTTCGTAAAAGCCCCAGCCAGCTTCTCCAGCTTGATAATCAAACTGACCAATGTGAAAGGTACCCGTAGGCTGGAACTTTTTGACTGGAGAAAAAAAGGAGAAGACTGAGCCAGCAGGGCAGTGCTGCCATTTTGAATTCTTCTGTGCAGGTGCTCCATCCACTGAAATAAAGCTCTGCATCTTTTAAACACAGTGTTTGGGTGCTCTTTCCCTCCATTGGGCCTCATCTTCCTGCAACATTTCAACCAAAGTTTGGGAAATAGAGATGTGTTTAATTTAACCTTTGTCTGGAATTTAAGGTCAAATGGGGAACATGATATTTTTAATATGCTAAAATGGTAATGGTGAGCCATTCATGTTAGTAACAGGAACAAAAGATTTGGCTCCTAGAATTTGGAATATACATGTGAGATTCTTTTGGGTCCCTTAACGGGATACCATTTACAATTTTTCTGGACCAACCATTCTCTTCAGTCTCCTAGAGCTTTGTTCTTTTGGTCTTTACTTAAAATTCCACTGTTTCCCATTACTCATCAAAGCAGAGAAAGTGCATTCTTCAGAATAATCACAAACTTTTACCTCTCCTCTCTCTTTCTCTCTTTCCATAACTCTTGTGTAGCGTTCATTTTATGTAGGTAATAAAAGAATGAAGATAAATATAAAACTGTCAAAGTGATTCACTTTAGAAAAATGCCATACATAAATATATGGAAGCACTGTTTCTGAATATCTGCCCCTAAAGGTATATGAATTATGAATCAATAAGACAGAAGGTGCATACAAATGCAGAACATTATTTAGACCTGCCCCCAGACTTTGACACGGCCATCAAAAGACAGAGTAGCATTTGTTGTTGGCATGAAGGTGATTATTGTGCATCTAAACTTTGGCAAATGTAGATGTAAAATAATATATTTTACATTAAGAAACTTGGCATTCACAGCCAGCAGGTTGCATTTAAGAAAATCTACAGATCTAAGAATTGAAGAGATTGAGCTTTGGGGGAAGATTACAGGGATGTTCAATATAAATTTCAAAGAAATTATTCATTGCAAATAGGTGGGAGCTAAAAGATATATTCTGGTAGTTAATAATAAAAAAAAATGCAGACTGATATATAAATCATAAATTACTCAAGTACCATGAGGTTAGACCATGCTCATAAAAAAAAAGACAAGTCCCTCCTTATGTTTTTTATAACCATAAATTTATCCTATAAAAACTGTAAAAATGCTAACATGAATGAAATTAATATACTATAAGAAAGATTGGCAAATAAGAGCTAAAAATAAAGGTTTAAGCACAAAAAAAACCTTTTATACATGCTTGGTACTATTTTACCAGAAAGTTAGTAAAAGCAATCAAAAGAGGTTAAGTGTGGTGAAATATATAGAAGAAGATTTAGGGCTCATTGTGGAAAAGAGGGGTACGTAGTGGCATTCCCAGAGTATGGAATAGCAATGGGAGAAATTACCACATTGATTTTGCAAAGTGGCCATAAAACATTGAAAAAATCTAAATAGATTAAAATGAGCTAGGGGGACTTTATAGTAGGCTGTTGCTCTCTATGACTTCCAGATCATGGTGGAAGCTATTTTTGGAGAGTTTAGGAATTCCAAGAAAAAAAATTTCTGTCTCTCTCTCTCTCTCTTTCTCTCTCTCTCTCTTTCTGTTGCTGAGACATAGTTCTACCCTATGTCCTGAGCAGAGTGCAATGGCATCCTAGCTTCCTGCACCTCAGACTCAGGCTGTGGATATCCTGCTGCCTCAGCCTCCAAAGCTGCTGGTATTACAGACCCTTTGGCTGGGTTTTTCCAATTTTTTCTTGAGTCACGGTCTCACTCTCTCTTAAACAAGCCTCTAACTCCTGAGCTCAAGTAATCTTCCCAGAGGGCCAGACCAAAGCCAATTTAGGAGTTAAATTTCACTTTCACTGCCATTTTGTAGTATAAGTTTCACTTTCCAGTAAGCACAGACAATTCCCTGAAATCATGAGAGAGCTACCCCCCAATCAGGAGCCACTCCCTAGGATCAGACCTTATGGGACCAATCCTGAAGCGCCCCGTCTCCCAAAGCCCTGAACGCCCCACCCACTGCGCTGTATTATAAAAATCCCCTGCCCCAGAGCTCAGGGCTCCTGGTCTGGATCCGTTGCAGCAGAGCCCCTGGGAGCCCAAGCTCAAGCTTGCTACAGTAAAAGGCCCTCTTGTTTTTGCATCTGACTCGGCTCCCTGGTGGTCTTTGGGGATTTTGAGATCTGGGCACTCCATTACCTCAGGCTCCACAGTGCTGGGATTATAGGCGGGAGCCACCGCACCTGGCTGTTTTCTTTTTCTAGAAAAGAATTTTCTTTCTTTTTGTAGAAAACTCAGAATACAAATAACAGTAGTTGCCAAATATCAGTCAGCAGACCCTCTAGCTCAGAATATCATGGAGAACTTTTAAAATAAATATAGATTTCAGGACTGTATTAGTCATCTGCTTCTGGGGAATAAATTATCATAAAATTTGGCCCCTAAAAACATCAGATATTTGTTATCTCACAGTTTATTAAACCAGGATCTAGGTGTAGCTCAGCTTGTTCTCACATGACTCAAATCAAGGTGGCAGCAGGCGCTGCAGTCGCCTGAGACTTGAATGAGACAAGATCCATTTTAAAGTAAATTTCTCATTCCTAAACAAAGCCCAAGGTTACAAAGAATATGTTTTTCATGTTTTTATAACTTGAAACTCAATAGAAAACTGAAAAATGTTTTTCAGAATTATTCCGGGCAAGAAGGGAAAAGCTCTAAAACTCTTTGCTCACAGTTGTTCTTGAAGGGTACGATAACAAAAAAGTCTGGGCTCTTAATGTATTTGGGTATATTTTCCCTAGAAATTCGCTAATAAGAAGACGGTCAACTCGCACTGTCTGTGAAGCTGTTACCACTAGGCAAGGAAGTGGTAACAAAGCTCTCTGGTAGTTCTAAGGAATGTTTGAAGATAAGTATGTTCTACTGGGGCTAAGGGCTTTGTTCTTCTTAAAAAGATGATTTTATTTATTACCTGGTAAATTTTTTTCTTTATTTTTGCAATTTCCTTCTAATTTTTAAAAATTTCGTTTATAATGAACACATAGTTGCACATTTTTGTGGGTCCCAGTTTGATATTTCCACACATGTACACACTGTATGATGATCAATTCAGGGTGTTAGTGTGTTGTTTGCCTTAATTATTTTTCATTTCTCTGTGGTGATAACGTTCAAGATTTTTTTTTTAACTCCTCTAAAATATGCAATAAGGAAAGAAATGGGATTCCGAGTTTGCCATTTTGCATTGTAGCTGAAATGGCTAAGAAATTATTTCTGAAACTTTTCATTTGCTAGTGATTAAGAAAGTTCATCTGCAAAGAATCAATTTTAAAATTAATGGGATAAAATAAGTACATAAACTATTTTTAATAAAAAAATGTTTATAAGATATCAGTATGCTATAAAACAAAACAATATGTTATTTGTTATAGGTTAAAAGAGAATGATGAAGTGTTGATGAGGATGTGGGCTAACTGGAACTATCCTACACTCCAGCTGGGAGTGTAAATTGATATACTTTGGAAAAGTGTTTGGCTATGTGTATATATTATGTCTCAGAAATTTCACTAATGAAAAAGCATACATAACAGAAATATATTTGCACACTTTAGGGAAGACTATAAGAATATTTATGGTAGCAATATTCATGACAGTAAGAAGTTGAAAAACAACATAAATTACGCTTGTCTATCAACAAAGGACTAGATAAATCAACTACACTATATTCATATAATGACATACATATGTACACATTTAACGTACATACAATGATGAATTACATTAATACAATTTTGAATGTAATCATTGAGAATAAGTAAGACATAGATTCTACTTTTTTAAAGTTAAAAAAACATTAAATTAAACAATGGTGTTTAAGTTAAAATTCTGGTTACCCTCTGGGGGTATATCCATAAATGGGAGCTGGGAAGTAGAACTTCAAAGTACTAGTTTTCTTTTTCTGGTTTCACATTACAAAGACATATTTGGTATGTAAAATTTTGTTAGACCATGTATTTATGATTTGTGAATATTTTATATGCATAATACACTTTAATAAAATATTTTATATATTGACTATAAGGGGGTTGGTTTGTTAAGAGAGGATAGTTGGATGGTTGACAATTAAATAGTTTCACTGGATTCAAATATTTTGTTATAATTTATGTATGGATTGCCATTTGGTCTTTGTCAGGATATTCCATGCTGACTGGTATAGGAATGCCAGCCCGCATTAAAAATAAACTTACAAAATCCTGATGGATTAGCAAGAAGTCCAATATATTAGTTGATAATGAAGAATAATCTTTTCCATTAACTGCAATGTTCAAATTCTTTAATTTGGATGCAGCTTTTATTATTTTCAAATTAATAAATTGAAGGCTGCTTGGTAAGCACCGTAAGATGAAACTAGAAGAGGTTAAGTATCATGATGGATTTTTATTTAGACCTCAGCGATGCTCTTTGACATAACCCTTTTTGCAACCCAAGTTCTTCGTTTAAGCGTTGTGTATGGTCTTAGTGTAAGGTATATGGGTCTCAGATATACAAACAAGCTCCTTATTTATTCCACTTATGATGAATTATAACATCAGTGTTCAGAGGTTGGTTTGAGCTTCAAGTTCTTTTAACTTCACTTTCTTATTCTCATTTCTTATACCTCCTAAACTTGTTTTAATTAATTTTAAACACTTTTTAATATGATATTTAAAAGATTAGAAAAAATATTAGGTGATCATGGATTACTCTTTCTTCCTGCACTCAGCTGTATGAACAAAAATTAGGTTAGAAAGATAAGAATGATACGTATCCTGTTTTTAGAGGAAAGTTGCTCACAAAATCTATGACTTGTCCTTTTGACAAGTCTTAGAACATGATGGCATCTTTAGCAATGATTGCAAAGTCAGAAAAAATTAGTATTTTTTGCTGAGAGAATTTCAGAGTTCTCAATTAATGTGGAGTGATATACAATCATTTGATAAGTCCCTTCCTAGTATTCATTATCTTTTTATTGATACATTTTAAAGGCAGGCACCTATGGGTGGGGGGTCAGACAAAACAGAACAGGCATTGTAAATTTATATGCTGCTACGTTGGCATTATCTCATTATGTCCCAGACCCTTTTGTATCCTGGAGTAGAGGCACAGGCTCATGGAGTCAATAAATTTCAAAAAGAAGAACATGATTTGTTTTGGTTTGGTTGACATAATTTTGCAAGTAAGTAGACCAAGTTAGCAGAGTGATAGTATAATTTTCAAGGCCTCTGAACTCTCAACAGTTGTAATAAGATGAAACTAGAGCCCACAAGTTAAAATGGCATGAAGCGTAAAGTCAGAAACACCAAAATGCAAGCTACCCGTGGGGGCCAGGAAATAAGGTAGGAGGAATATAAACCAATTAATACTTGAAACATAATCTCACTACAGCAGTGTTTATCCTTTCCCAACTTTTTACAAATTTGTCTTTGCTAATAATATTGGTTCTTGCTCGTTTATTATATTCTGCATTAATTGCTACATTTGCTTGGATTTTCTTATTTTTCTAAAATTTATGTCACAACATTGAGCATAGAAATTGCTATATTCCCTTCTTGAATCTTTCTTAGCTTTTGACAGTGTGAAGCACATAGACTAGTCAATAAGTAAGTAAAGTTTAGACATAAGTTTATTAAATTACAAACACTTGGCAGTAGGAGCAGCTAACGAAGGATTTCAAAATTAAATGTTATAATTGAAAATCCTAGAAGAATTGAGCTAATACTGTGAACTTTATAACAATTTTTCTTGCATTATCTTTTCAGTGCTATACAAAGATTTAAGAAATGTATTGCCTCCCCTCCCACCATCATATTTTATTACAGTGAAACTGAGGTTTAATTCTGTTAAATGACTTCCCAGGGTCAAAAACTTATTTATTACAGAGTGGACATCAAACCTGCTATTCTTTCCAAAATTTATTATGCAAAATATTATCGACATCTACATTATTCTTATATTACATATACATCTTAACAAAAACTTAGTTTTTACTCTCTTAACTATAAAAAAATATAATAAAAACCTGAATTATTTTGGTGATCCTTGCTTATTTCCATTCTTCGTTGTATCTTTATTTAGAAGAATATGTTAGGTTTATATTTTTATCTTCAGTTGTATCAAAACCAAAGCAAAATCATATTCCAGTTGCTATAGTTTGAAAGTTCATTATATTGGAAACATTATCTCCAGTGCAACAGTGTTGGGAGGTGGGATCTAAGAAGAGGTGATGGGGTCTTTCGGGCAGAACTTTGTGAGTGGATTAACGCTGTTATCACAGGAGTGGGTGGTTGCCAACTGAATCAGGGCCCTGGTGTACTCAATTTCACCTTTGGCTCTGGGAGGCTAGAGTCATGCTCTTAGACATCTCAGCCATCCAGAACCATAAGTGCAAATAAACATCTATTTGTTTTAAAAAGATCCAGTTTGTGGTATTCTGTTATTGCATCTGAAAATGGAGTAAAATGCCAGTAATTCTTTTTTTTTTTTTCTGAAAGAAACTGTTATGTGGGAATGTGCTTGATTATTTTATTTATTTCACGTTCTTTTGTTCTCCCTTTTTTACAGTGAAGTGTTATAAATTATAAGTATTTCATCAATTGTGCCTTTGTCACATTAGAGTAGAATACAGAAATTTCCACAACTTATCAAAATAATTGATTAATAATTGAGATTAAAACAAAGGGGATCTTATTAATTGACTTTAGTTATCAAATAAGGGACATATCTTTTGAAAAGAGTGAGAAAATGATAATCTTTTGTGATTAGAGATCTTTGTCTCCCTCTAAATTTCAATTCATGTTACAATTAAGGAAATCTAAACCACTTTATCTCTAAAGAATTTCTTTGCTATTGGTGCCTTTTCAATTCTGAGAATTGCTGATATGGGAAGTTTTAGCTATTCTAAGTTATAAATGCATTTTAAAACCAATGTCCATTTATCAGTTTAGAAATAACAATCATCATTTCTCAAATACCAAATTAAAACACTGAATTCTTTCTTATTATTACAATTTAGTACCAATCTTGGTTTTTAAGGATAAGCTGTTATACTCACGTTCAAATGTTTCTTTTTCCTTCCTGCTGGTAGACTATTAAATAAAAGTAAAAACTGTTATATGCACATATTTACTGATTATATAGTTGAATATTCAGCTTCATTCATTCACAATACACATAGAATTTTGTCAATGCCACTTATAATCATTGTCTTCATGTAAAATTTATGAGAAAGAAGATAAAAACGCTGCTTTGTAGAAAACAGAGCATAAAAGAAAGGAGAGTAAAAATGAAGAATCTCTGTTGAAGGGCAAGTTAGGTTACAAGGCAGGAATTCCTGTTTCATTTTCCTTGTGGTTAAAAGCATCATCCCAGTTTGAGCAACAGCTTGGTGTTTAATTGCTGTGAGAGTTGAAAGTGAAGCAACAATACAGTGAGTGGATAAGGGTTGTATTTGAATTCCTACCTCCTCTGTTTAAATTGAACTTAACAACTAATTGGTAATGCAAGCTTGAACAAATAACCTAGACATGTTAATTCTCATTTCTCTGATTTGTAGAGTGTCTATTATATCACATAGGTCAGTGCTGTTTCAGGCTATTAGTAGGGCTTTCATGTGGATGGGAACATGCATGAGGTTTTATAAAAATATTTGGTGCAATGTGTAGAGCCCAGTGGAAACGTGGTATACACTCCTCTGGGCTAAACTGATTTACCAAACATGTGCAGACACACAACCGAAAATTAATATTGAGTCTTAGGTAATATGGAGGAATATATACATCATAGAAACACTGTTCTGTGGCACTATAGATAGCAGAGAAGAAAAGAGAGAGAGATATAATAGATACAGAAAGAAACAAAGAAACAGTCTCCACAATTTAAGAAAAAGTTGCTAGGTTTTTACTTGTTTTGCAGAAGTCTGAAAAATTGCTACAGCAAAGATGCAAAAATAAGTATTCCTAACATAATATTACATAACAACTTATGACTTGAGATTTGATTAGAAAATATTCTCAAACTGGAAAACAAATGGGCTTGAAAATAGCTGTTGATGTGAAAGAATTTGTGTTTAAAGACACAGACTTGGATTGTAGTTCTAAAATTCTTCAAAAAAAACATATGTGTGACACTAAATAGGACAGTTCTCTGAAACTCAGTTATATAGAAAGCAGGGGTCCTCAAACTATGGCCCACAGGCCACATGCAGCGGTGTGATTGTATTTTTTTTTTTTTTACTTCAAAATAAGATGTGTGCCGTGTGCATAGGAATTTGTTCATAGTTTTTTTTTTTTTAAACTATAGTCCATCCCTCCAGCGGTCTGAGGGACAGTAACTGGCCCCCTGTTTAAACAGGTTGAGGACTCCTGACATAAAGAGTAAGCTAAATAGAAGTATTAAAGGAAACGTCTAGCTAGTAGTTATGACGAACCATGTACCTGTCACTGGTGTACAAGTCCTTGCTAATGTCCCAGAAAGGAATTTCAGGATGAACATGCAACCGAGTGACAGCGGCAAGTTTACTGAGTGAAAGGGGGCAGGCTTGTAAAAGTCTGCGCAGAAACGAAGTACACTCTCAAAAAGGGCAGGTGGGCTCCAAGAGGGCCCCGCCCCAGGCCTGCCCGACGGCTGTTCTCACTTTCTGAAGTCCAAGGCGGCTCCGTGGTTGCTGCGCGTTCCGCTCAACCACGCCTTTCGTTGAGGCCCCTTCTTTGGCCCCTGTTTCTGTCACTCACCATGGTTCTTACCTAGAGTTTCCCGTTTTCTCCACAAAGGACTGGGGGTCAAAACTGCAATGCTAGCTTATCATAATTATGGGATAATAAGGGAAAGGGTATGAGAGTGACGGGAGTCTGATTCCTGCGCTGAATCAACGCCGGGACCTCTCCGGAGTTTTCAGTGGTTGCTTTTTTCTCCTGTGGTCTGTCCCAGATCCTGCTGTTTGCTTGGCTCCCGACAGACTCCGCCTCCGTTCCCTCCTCAGTTGATGCGTAGCTGACTATCCAACGTACCCTACAAGAGCCAAGGATTGAAGAAGCTGTTCCCTGGTGGAGCAGGACACTGAATACCGCGTGTAGCAGGAAAGTCAGCTGCTGCCCGACCCTAGAGAGGGAGCCCGAGAAGGAGACAAAAGCTTCCTCCTGCCTTCTCTCCAGCGCCCTCTAACGACAAATCTTAGCACGCCTGCTGGCAAATGGAAAATACTTCAGGTCCAACTCCTTTTTTGGCCCCAGGGAATGAAGTTGAATTTGGAGTTTCAAGGCTATAAATGGATAACTGGCGCGCATACTCATTAGAATTTTGGCTGACATGGTTCTTGAGTATGTGTATATATGTTTCTATAATTTAATTCTTATTTCAGAATTTATTCTTTCCAAGGTTATAAGATAGATCATCTTGAAATCTTGCTCAGAAACCGTATTCAGTACTATTGTGGGCAGAATTCTATAGTGGGCACCAAGATTCCTGTTTCTTGAGTATTCACCCTCTAGAATCCCCTGTGTTGCATGGTGGCAGAACTTAAGAATATGACTGGATCCTGTTCTTGTGAGTCCTATAATTTGGTTATGGATCATTTGACTTTGAGATAATCAAAAGAGAAACCATCTTGACTGAGATTAACATGATCAGGTAGTCATTTGGGAAAAAATAAATAAAACATTCCAGAGCTACTGTTTAATAAGTATGCCCTCAGGCAAGAATGTATCACAAAATTCATCTTTAGGTGGTGTATATTAGATTCAATGTGGCCTGGGGTTGTGGGAAACTTACTGGTAAGAGACCTGAACAGTCAAGTGGATACATCCTGAAGGTGAATGTGAATTCAGAATATGAGTGTTTTCTACTGTACTGTCAAGAAAATGTGTGTATTAAGGTTTTTTTCAGAAACAGTACAGTAGAACTAATATACTAAGGTTGTACTCTTTATAAACATAATAACGTGGAAATTTGGAGTAACAATTTCCTGATATGTCAGTTATTTTTTATATTAAATAGGAATTTTATTAAAAAGGCTAATAACCCTTTGCTACCTGGTAAGGTTTGGGGATGAAGAACAAAGTATTTCAAAATACTCGAAAGGCAAGGGAATCAGAGGAGCCTCTCACAGAAGTTAGGAGCACAGCCTCCACTTCCTCATACTGGATTTACACAATCTACCAAGACTCCAGAGCTTATACTGTCTCCTTTTGTGTTCATTGAGCCAGCCCTTCTTACCCATCATGCCTTGGTTGCCTTAGACAAATAAAAGTAGATCAGAGCAAGGGAGGGAGTAAAAAGTCTAGCACCAAATGGTTTCGGAGTCAGTTGTATCTGGGTCAGAACCTGATAAGGGCAGCCCAGAAAGAAGATTGTTAAACCACATGTGAGGCCAATTAGCATGCATTTTATAAATTCTTAAAATTTAACACTTATTAACCTTCTTCTCATGGGTCCCTTTTAACTTAATAATGAAAAACAATTGTGTGAAAACATGAAAACAAAATTTGGTGATAGAAGAAGCCTTAGAGATTATATAAGCCTGCCCTCCCCTTTGAGTCCTATGTTGTAAATGAAGGAACTAAATGCCAGTGAGGTTCAGTGGCTAACCTTAATTCATGTACATATTTTTTTTTCCATAGGCGATCCAATATTAAGAAAAATCTTTGATTCATTGCATAGATAATAAACTTGATGAAATAATTTGATATTATTTGGCAAATGCCATTTTCTACACCATAATATTTCTAAAGTATTGTTAACAACAGTCACAAAATCATAGTGAGGAGACATAACACATCATTAATTACATTCTCGTAGCTTCTTAAGTTTTAGCAGTTAATGTTTTTGTGTTTTGGGTTTGTTTTCTTAGTTACCCTTTTATGTTTGAGAAGTAAACCTTGAAACTCTTGTATAAAAAGTTTCAAACAAAGACTATGTAAGCAAAAAATAAAACTAGGATATGTACCTTTTTGTTTCACTAATGAAAGATATTCTGAGGCCCTTCTGTGACAGTTTTATTCGTAAATGTTCTAAGTTCTTTACAATGGAATTGCCTTTGTAAGGCGTCAAATCTAGCTGTGTAATAGTCACATAAATAAGTGGTGGCTTAAAAGAGGAGAAAAGATTTAAATAGGCACCAGTGTCCAGAATTCTAATATGCTTGGAAATCAATCAACACCTGACTTCTAAAATCTCAGCTAATTTATTGAAAAGAGGAATAAAGACTCTAAGTCATTAGTGAGACTATTGAGAGAAAGTTCACTCTATTCTATTTGTTAGTGCTTCCCCCTTGCTTACTGAAATGGACTAAGTGTTCTCTCCCCATCTCCAAAATTAGTGTGCTGAAGCTCTAACACCCAAAGTGATAGTATTTGGAGATTAGACCTTTGGGTTAGATTAGGTCATGAGGGTAGGACTCCATGTTGACATTAGCAGCCTTATAAGAAGAGAGAGAGACAGAGACAGAATCAGAGACAGAGGTAGAGGGAGAGACAGAGACAAGGACAAACACAGAAAGACAGAAAGAGTTTTCTCTGTGTGTCTAGGAAAAGCCCTGTGAGAACACAGCAAGATGATGCCCATCTGGATGCAAGAGAGTCCTCTCAGGAAACCTATCATGGTTGTACCCTGATCTTGACTTCTAGACTCAATAATTGTGAAAAAATAATTTCTGTGGTTTAAGCCACACAATCAGTGTGTGGTATTTTATTATGGTAGCCCAAAGCTAACTAAGATACTCACTCTACAAGGGTGATTATGTATTGGGTAGTACCATTAATGTTGACTGTGTAAGGAAGAATTAAGCAAATTAATGATAGGACTTATGAATGATAATGAGATATTTGAATAGGAAAAATAATATTTTTGCAAGAGAGAAGAAAAAAACTAGAGCCAGAAGGAAGAGTGAAAAGTAATGATAAGAGCCAGTTGTGGTAGCTCACATTTGTAATTCCAGAACTTGGGAGGATGAGGCAGGTGGATTGCCTGAGCTCATGAGTTCGAGCAAGAGCGAGACCCTGTCTCAAAAAAATAGACTGGCATTGTGGTGGGTGCCTGTAATTCCAGCTACTTGGGAGGCTGAGGCAAGAGGATTGGTTGAACCCAAGATTTTGAGATTGCTGTGAGCTGTTAGGACACTACAGCGCTCTATGGAGGGTGACCAAGAAAAAAAGAAAAGAAAAGTAAAGATAAATGAGAGTTAACCTCTTTTGAGTGATAAAAATCGGTTATCTAAATGTTTTAGAGAAGAGTTTGTGTCAATGTAGAGAATATTGAAAGTGGCAGATTCTTATCTTCTTTGAAGAATTCTTAAGAAACTAAAGCAGTATTATAAAAATAAGATTTATATTCTTTGAATTAAGTAATACAATGAAAAGACTGGGCCATGGGGATCATCATTATATTTGGGCTGTAATATACTTTCATTTAATTCTTGCTGCAGTCTTATGAAATGCATTTAGTCACTGCATTTTTTAGTTAAGAAAATTAGCCGTTTGGGAGATGAGGCAAATTGCAAACTTCCACAGTTTGTAAGTAGGGGAGCAGCGATTATAACTCTTGTCTAACACATTTCAGAGCCTGTACTCTTCATCATACTGCATACATGGACAATCTTAAACATGGAAAGAAATTGGAATATATGAAAACTAAGTCCACTGAGAGTATAAAATATCAAACTAAAAGTTTTGATTTGATACAAGTCACTTTTTTTCATGTATTAACTACTACTAAGTACAAATCAATTCTCTCCTATACTGAAGTTAGAAATTTGTAAAATATCCATTCTATATGAGACCTTAAAGCTCATATAGTTTAGTTTTATTGAATCACTTTAGTTTATTTGAAATCACTAGTGTCATGGGCAACAACTAATAGGGCAAATAGAAAGTGTGGTAGATTTATTTTGACATATTAAAAATAAACCAGATGGAGAATGAAAATGCCTAAAATCTAGTGCTATTACAATTTGTTCGTATAAATATAAAAGGTATTTAAGTTATATAAGTTAAAAGGTATTTAACGTTTCTGAATCGCAATTTCCCAGGGTATTAGAATCAATTTTACCTAAAGTTTTATCATATTCTTATTGTTCCCTTGCTTCTGTTATACTAAGGCTGAAATTGATGTTTGTGGTACATGTGCAACCAAGAATATTTTGATTTATATCTATCAATACTATTTTATATTAGGTCTTAAATTATCATGATGGACATGTGAAAGTACTATCAGTAATGGTGCCTGGATATATAAAAATAAAAATGTATATCTTGAGTCAGCTTCAGTGACTGTCAAAGTGAAGTAGTTAGGAGAATCCCTTCCCCTATAGACAATAATATAAAATAAAAACAAAATGTATGTACTTACATAATCTATAATATTGTGGGTATTATACACACACATATATAAGTGTGTACATACACATATATGTGTATGTTATACATATACTATGTTTTAATTTTTTCAATAATTGAAAGGAAGCTGGAAACAAGTTTACCCTTGAAGGACTCAGTTGAAACAATTGAAAGACTTGTTGGCTTTCTTTCCAGGGGCTGCTCTCCAGTCACACATTTATGACAACGGAAATTACATCCTTTGAGGCTACAGGTGGCATAATGTTCCGGGTTGGCAGGATTGATGGAAATTTGGGGGAAATTCTAGAAAGTGAGAGATGGGGTGAGAATTACAATATTAGCATAATCTCTTCCAAATCCCCTGATGGATCCTTCAACTTTGTAGCTGGGTGCGAATCCAGATGCCTGGTGAACAGGAGATATAAACCCCAAAGGAATTCACCCTTGAAGGACAGAATTTGTAAGTGCATTGTAAGTGAGGCGCAAGGCTTAACCGTGTATGTTTAAGGTGACAGAAAGGTAAAGACTTACTGGCCTGAGGTGGCAGTAGACAGAGCTCAGGACTGGCAAAGCAGTTAGAAATTCCAGTGAAGACCCCAGTCACAGAGCAACTGCAGAGAGAGTAGGCTGCTAGTGTGCACGTGCTTTCCCCAAATCCTTGACTGATCCACATGGCCCCAGGCTGATTCTAACATGTATAAGGAAATGTAAAGGAACTATAATAAAAACAGGAAATCTTTAAAAAATAACAAGCTATATAGCACTGATGGTACTGATTAAGTTAAATTAATAAAGACAGTGTGCTGGTGGTATTAATGGAACAGAATGTAAAGTCTGAAAATATGTGGTCAATTAATTTTGAAAAAGGCTTGAAGGTAATCAGTAGGGAAGCACTTGTCCTTACCACAAATTGCACTCAAACAACTCAATTTTCATAAACAAAAATAAATCTTGATCTTTACCTCACACCATACACAAATACTAATTCAAAATTGATCATAGCTCTAAACATAAAAGCTAATATAATTTAACAAAGTGCTTATTCCTTTGGGTTACACAAAGATTTTTAAGTCAGAGTACAAAAAGTACAAATAATGAAAGAACTGGTAAATTGAATTCCATAAAATTCAAAAAGGTTACCCACAGATTGAGATAAAAGATTTGTAATACATATATTTATTGATAAAATAACATATTTAAAATATATAAATATGTATTAAAATGTAATAAGATGACAGACTCCCATGTTGAAAAGATTTGAACCATTTATAGTGTTCATATATTTTCAATGGCAAAACAGCACATGAGAATATCATTAGTTATCAGGAAAATTTTTAATAATACCACAATGAAATACCACTCTACCCATTTAAATGACATTGAAAATCCCAATGATATCAAGTATAAAGCCAGTAAAGAAAGCCGCTGGAATGCTCACGTTACTGGTAAGAACGTAAAATGCTACACTTTGAAAAATACTTTAGTAGTTATCTCAAAAAGTTAGACGTGCACTTATTGTATAATTTAGCAGTTACACTTCTAGGTATTTTCCAAGAGAAATTAAAAAGAACTTGTGTACAACTATTCACAAAATAAAACTTGTAAAGAAGTATTCTGAGCATCTTCATTCACATTCTCTCCAAAGTGGAAATTCAAACGTGCAATAACAAAGTGAGTAGTAGAGCTACAAGGTAGTATAACTACACCATAGAACGCTACTGAGAAATAGCTGATATGATCAACAGTTCAATTACTCTCTGAACTATGTTGGATGAATAATCTAGCTACTCAAAACCACATACCACAGTTAACTTATATAATACTATGCAAAGGACAAGCAAACAGAACACAACAGCAAACAGCTCAGTGGATACCTCGGGGGAGAAGCAGATGGGAATTTATTGCAAAGGGACAGTCAAGGAATTTTGGATCTATTCTCTTAATTTTATTTTGATTGTGGTCATATATATTTGTCAAAACTTATTCAACTAAACAAACAGGTGCATTTATTATACAATTTATATCTCAATAGAGTTGACTAAAATGATTAAGACAAAATATATCTGAAAGAAAGGTAAAATGCACATTTTCCCTTGATTATAATTATTACCATAACTATTTCACTATCCTGAGCTTTCTTGGCAAGAAATAACCGAAGAAGTTGTATTTATTTCATTGATTTGTTGCATTTACATCTTGGCAAAATTTGGTGTTCATTGAGAAAGCACACGGTGCATCAAATTATAAAAGAAACTTTTGCAATTTCTTCAGCAGGAAAAGAATGCATAGTGCTAAATCTCAACTTAGCTCAGGATAGGCATGTGCAAGTACAGATATGAATATAGATAGAGAAATAAATGTATGAAGAATGTGTTTTACTCAGTCAGAAAAGGTGGTTAAAAAATGCAGAGTTTAATTGACAGATGGTAGTGTATGTAGCACACCATAGTGCTCCAAGCATTATCTAAGTAGTTCTTAAGTTTAATACCCAATTAACTTTCACACTACTTCTGGCAGGAATTATGAATTCAATTTAAGGGAAAATGGGAGAGATAAATGAACTTTCCAGCTGCCCAAGGCCTTACTCATCTCTGCCAGATCTGCAAATACTTCATTCTTCTGGGACCTCTTGCTTAGTGCCAGTTGCAAAAGTATTAAAGACATTAAGCAAATAATTTGAAGGAGTAGCTTGTGAGAAGTAGATTCTCCTATTGAAAAAACCTCTAATTCATTATGCTTTTAGAAAGCTCAGTTTCATTTAAAAAGTACCATTCTGATCACAAAAGGAGGTCTTTTAAAAATAGCAGATGATAAAATATATGGAGATGTTGGAAGAAGTGGAACATAGATCAATCAGAAGCTTCAAAGGAACAATTTGGTGAGGGGGTCCAAGTATTGTTTGGCCCTTGCAGAATTTAGAGTACAAGGTATACACTCAAAATTATAGGCTGAAATTGGAGAGGATTAATGGAATGGAGTGGTTGTTCGCTCATTAGCTTACATTCTCACACTCGGAAGCCAATTAAGAACTAAGACTTCTGGATTCTCTCTGTTGGCAGTAACATCAGAGACACATGTTTGGGGAAGACCTGATAATTGTTTCTTGCAGAGGATCATTTGTGTAATTGGTCCCTCACTGTAGTTCAGGAAATGACAGCCATGCCAATATTATCCTTTATGGAACAAGCATTGGAAGGAAAACCCAAGCTAAATATGCTAATCTAGGAGGTCGTCTTTTTCTAGACCAGACTTCCTAACTTCCTGGTGCTTCCAGAACATACAGATGTACTTCAGTGTTATTTGCATCAGTACCAACTGTATTTGTGTTATATTTGCTACTGGAATCAATTGTCACAAGCTTAGTGGTGATTAAAACAACGTGATTTATTATCTTACTGTCCTGGAGCTCTCCAATTCACTATGTCCCCATGTAAACATAAGATGATTAACAAATATTTATCGATCTCCTACTGTGTGCCTGGCATTATGCTAAGCAGTGTAGTAAACAAAACAGAAAAACATTCCTTCTCTTGTGGAGATTATCTGCTAGCCGTTTGCATTCTTAGTAGTTAAATTAAAATTCTCCCATTCTCTGCATTCCCTAGAGCAGTGGTTCTCAACCTTCCTAATGCCGCAATCCTTTAATACAGTTCCTGTGGGTCGTGACCCACAAGTTGAGAACTGCTGCCCTAGAAGAAGAAAAACAAGACACAGCTGATGTTTTCACAGGTCTTTGCATTACTTGCAACACATTATATGTTTCAAGTTCTAAAATTTCTAATTAGATGAAGTGTTGGGTTTTTTGGGGTTTTTTTTTCTAATTAAATTAAAGTGAACTGTGGATAATGGATAAAAACAATGCTGAAGTTTAGTGTAGAATCATAAAAATAGATGCATTATAAATTTCAGAATACTGAAGGTTGCTTTCCCACTCACTCCATCATTAAAAGGAAGTATACTACTCTGGAGGTTGAGTTAGTGGCAGTTAGAAATGGGTAAAGGGTAATTTAAATGATGGTGCATTGTACAGAAAATAGGGTCAGAGCCTCAGAAGGTGGGTAAAGGATTCGAACCTGAAACAGTCTGAGAGAAGGACTCAGGTAGTAGCTGCTGTTGGACTCTCCCTTGCTGCTTTGATCATTGTTTCATTCCCAATAATGAAAGATTTCTTGCCATAGCCCTGATCTATCAATGAATAGTCTGAAAGTTTTTGTATTATTTCTTTATATATTAAACATGTACACAGAGTTGTGGTTTGGGGAAGTTTTTCAATGTAATTGATATTTTTTATATAATCCCCAACCTGGATTTTGGCCTCATCATTTTCTATATATAACTTGGTTGGATTATTTATTGTTAGTTTTCAGGCTTTGAAATGAGGAAAAATAGGATTTTTAAGACCAAGTGGTCCAAGGAATCAAATGTTAGTTAAATAATTCTGAGAACATTGAGGTAAACATATACTTCATATCCTTTTTCTATGAATGAAAAGATTTTTTGTTAGAATGCGATAGAAAGATTTTTGTCCTTGCAATGTTTATATTCTCTTGGTTAATTAGGATATATTGAGATATGTTTTCATCTAGGAACAGATGATTGGAACAGAGATTCTATACCTATGTGGATTTCAATAACATTTCTGTTATTATCTTGCTGTGTCACAAAATACTTAACCTTTTCATACCTATTTCTCCATTTCTAATATAACATCTGTTATGGTTTGGCTCTGTAGCTTCGCGGCTAGGGCATCAGCCCCATACAGCAAAGGTGGTAGGTTCCAGCCCAGGCCAGGCCTGCCAAACAACAATGACAACTACAACCAAAAAATAGCTGGGCGTTGTGGTGGGCGCCTGTAGTCCTAGCTGCTTGGGAGGCTGAGGCAAGAGAATCTCTTAAGCCCAAGAGTTTGAAGTTGCTGTGAGCTGTGATGCCACAGCACTCTACCGAGGGTGACATAGTGAAACTCTGTCTCAAAAACAAACAAACAAACAAAAAAACCACCTGTCTTATCTGGTTGTTATGAACATGGTACAGCACATGCTTTACAATATTTATTTTTCAGCCAACTCACACTAACTGCATAAACTCATGAGAACTTGATTTTTATATTTTCAGAAATTCTGAAGCCAATTGTTGAGTAAGGTCATTATATTAAAGTTAATAATATCAATTTATAATCAAATAAAATACATAGATTTATAAATACTTAAAACTCATCATTAATTACTACTTTACCATTATCTGCTCTGTTGAGATTATTTAAATCTATTGATTGGATATAAATAGTACGTAATCATGAACTACGGCACCTCTCTTTCAAACTTCATATTCAGTAATGTCATGTTGACAGCTTAAAATTCATGGTGATTATATTAAGAGTGTTTACACCATAGAAATCAGCACAACTAAAATTAGATGTTAGTCCCAGTAGCTGGGACCGAAGGCACATCCCACTGATCCCTGCCATCCTCTCACATTCTCTGGAGCGTCTTCAATGTGGAAAAAAGGTTCAAGGTGAAAACACTTTTTTTGTGATATATATTTATCACAAAATTTAAAATATATTTAAAAATCATGTCTTCTATATCCAATTTTAAAAATAACAAGTACTAGCTAACCATTTATCCAAGAAGCCAAGTATTATTTAATTACCTCTTTTTTTTTTTTCTATTAAACCTTGTGCAGAGGAGTTTTTGAAGGGCATAACAGCATTGACTGATAGCCAGAGATGAATCTGAACTTTTCTGAGACGTTTTTATGATGGACAGCAGACTTCATTCTGATCACTGCCCAATAATTCTCAGGGATTTGTATGGTTCTGTGTCTGATTTTCCCTTTTTATTTAAACCCATCCAATTGAAAGGTGCCCGATTATGCTCTACTTTATACCATAACCTGATGATAAATTGACTATGAATTAAACCTCTATCAGGTTCTGAAGTTGCTACTTAAGATTTCTATTTGTATTGGAAATTGTCTCAAATAAAATCAATGCACCAACTTTAGGTGCTAACTGGTAGGACCTGATGTCATATTTCTCTTTAAAATATTTTTAGATTTGCAGAAAAAATGTGATCAGAAAGGACAGCCCAGTTTTAATGAGTTGTTTTTTTTTTTTCATTGTTCAGTTTGAGGGTTTTAAAAATATATTTTGGATAGCAATACTTTTTTTTGAGATAGAATCTCACTATGTCACTCTCAATAGAGTGTTGTGATGTCACAGCTCATAGCAACCTCCAACTCTTGGGCTTAAGCGATTCTCTTGCCTCAACTTCTCAAGTAGTTGGGACTACAGTGCCTGCCACAACGCCAAGCTATTTTTTGTTGCAGCTGTCATTGTTGTTTAACTGGCCTGGGTAGGGTTCGACCATCCGTGCTTATAGCTCTACATTTTTTTTCATGAATTTCTAACTTTATGAAATTTTCTTCTTCAGTAATAAGGAAAGTTCTAATGCCAGTGATGCAGAGGTTCTGAAAAATTGCAAGTATTATAACAGCAAATTATGCAACTTTCAGAAATGTGACGAGATTGGCCTGGCGCAGTGGTTCACACCTGTAATCCTAGCACTTGGAGAGGGTGAGGTGGGTGGATCACCTGAGATCATGAGTTTGAGACAAGCCTGAGCCAGAATATAGCCAAGTATAATGGCAGGCGCCTGTAGTCCTAGCTACTTGGGAGGCTGAGGCAAGAGAATTACTTGAGTCCAAGAGTTTGAGATTGCTGTGAGCTGTGATGATACAGCACTCTACAGAGGTGGATAAACTGAGACTCTGTTTAAAAACAATATATATAATTAGATGAGGTGTGTGCCTAGGGAAAAAGTCAAAATACAAGGAGTGTGATATTCACCCATCACTTCAATTTCTGCTATTACATTCTTGCATTCATCGGACTTTTATAGAGATCCCATCATTTATAACGTTTTGGATTCGTTTATAAAATATAAAGGTAAAAAACAAACTACTTCAGCTGATCCCCTGTACTTGTTGGATCCGATTTATACAATATCTTATTAATTATACATTCTTATGAAGGTCATTCATGGTTTTAAGGTCCTTATAGCAGCAACTACCCATTTAACCACTTGACACTTTTCCTTCCCTGGGTCAGGTTATCAAAAAAGCCCTGAGGCTTGGGAATCATTTCACAAATCACATCCAGTACCCTATATCATTGCATTGGAATCTACTTAGCACTGCCATTTGTAAAGAGAAGAAGTTGTTGAATAACTGACAATAGGAAGCCACATTATTTTTCTTATTGTTGTGGGATGGTTGTGAATTATTGTTGTTTCAGTTGCATTTTTTCCTTGCCTATAGCATATATTCTATTTTTTAGCTGGTGATTGATGAATATTGAGGATATCAGTAGTGTGAATTCCTCTTGTTCTCATAGAAAATGGAATTCTGGATAGGTTTACCTTGAGGTGGGGGTTAAGATCATTGAATTCTATTAACTCTGCATTTTTTTTTATTGCTAAATCATAGCTGTGTACATTAGTTTAATCAAGGGGTACAATGTGCTGGTTTCATATACAATCTGAAATATTCTCATCAAACTGTTCAACGTAGCCTTCATGGCATTTTCTTAGTTATTGTATGTAGACATTTGTATTCTGCATTTAGTAGGTTTTGCCTGTACCCATTCT
>CAUYPK010014887.1:0-29337 GCA_963574355.1 Loris lydekkerianus
CTAATCACAACACAAAGCAGCACGGGACAGGCCCACAGCCAGGAGTCGGACTCGGGTTCTAATCACAACACAAAGCAGCACGGGACAGGCCCACAGCCAGGAGTCGGACTCGGGTTCTAATCACAACACAAAGCAGTTATGTAACATCGGGCAAGATAAAACTTTTCTCAGGCCTTGTTTTCTTCATCAGTGGAATGAGGAAAATCCCTCTTTGTCCTCATCGAGGGCTTTGGTTTGTTCATTTACTTGTTTAAGAATCAAATAAACGAGGTACAGAAAAAAAAAAGGTTCGAAAACTAAGTGTTTAGAAATGCTAATACTTTCAGCATGCACTTATACCTCTTACTCATCTGCTACCACTATTACTAATAAACATGACCATTTACTCTGGGAAACCCAGGCTGGAATTTGGCATGCAAATGTGTTGAGTGTTGCTCATTTGCATTGGGAAAAGTGAAAGAGGTGGGAGGCCTTTTGAAGTCTTTTAAAAATTGAGCTCAGGGGGATGAATTCTTATCACTGGGCCAAAGGTATAATTGATTTTCTACACAATGGCTCAAGGTGCTACATTTAACACCCAGAGTAGCAGGAGGGTGGAAATGGATTCCGAGGTGGAGCTCTTATTTAAATGGTGTGTGCAGTCAGCCTCCTTCCTGGTGACGCTGGTGGAGGGGACCCCACCCAACTGTCAGGCCCTGCACCTCACTTATCCCACTCAAAGAACTGGGCCTGGAGTTTCTGATTTTTTATGGCCAGAAGCCAAAAGCACCTCTTTTTAGGCCTGGATCAGAAGGTTCACGAAGAGCACAGGGCGGCACACCGTGAAATATGCATTAATATCATAACACGCCTTTCAGAATCCTGCTACTGTGTCAACAAAGCAGCTGGGGGATCTGGGTCTTTGAAAAATTGGGAAGTTGGCTTTGGCAATGTGGCAGACATTTGCTTCTCTCCTAATAGTCTGTGACACCAGGCAGCCTTGCCCCCTGCCCTGGCTTCTGCTTATTTTTATAAAAATTGAGAAGCAAAACAATGGCCTTTAATGTAGGGGGATGGAGAGCGTCTGTGTCAGAGGAAACTGAAACAAAATGATTCTCCTTCTCCCGCCCCCACAGCCCTTTCACCTTTTACGTTTATTTCAGTCCTAACCAGGGCTCCACCAGGCTGGAGTGGATTTTGTACCCAGCTCCAGGACTTTAAATGATTCACTGATTCATCTCAGTTTCAATTGCCTCCTTTCATAAAATGAAGGTATATTTGCAAGACTGACTACCTAATTAGGGAGCCCAGTACAAGATGAAAGTACAAGTCCTCTTATTCAAAAACAATTAAGAATTTTGAGAGGAGACAGCAGAACATTAAGTGTCCTTCTGAGCCCAGGGCCATTGGTGAGTGCACGGTCTGCTCACCCTGAAGCCAGCCCTCTATGTTAGTTATGACCTGGGTTTACAAATGAGAGCCGCCACGTCACACTCATGCTGCAACAGATGGTTACTACAACGCTGGGTAGGCTTGCCCTGCCTCAGACTCAGCTGGCTAAGGGCCCTACGCCTCAGGGTCTGTGCTCACACTTCTGCTCTGCTCAGAGCGGTATTTCCCTCCTCTGGCTTCAGATCTACTTTGATGACAGAGCAAGCCAGGCAACTGCTGAGCTTTCCATCTCCCACTGGAAAGGCTCACTGACATGCTCATGGTCTCCTAAATGCCAAAAACCTAAAAGAGTTTCCCCATTCAGGTCAGGTGCCCCCCTAGACAAATCAGCCATGGTTGGGGGCGCTGGTGAATTTCAGAGTAGTGATGGGAGATGAGGGGCAGGCTGGCAGATAATCCAACAGGTGCCTCACCTATTATAATGACAGGGAGGGCCGATTTCCCCTGAGGCTGCTTCAGGTCTATTGGTAGCCACTTCCTAGGGACAGCAGAGACTCTGCCTGGGGCCACCCAAGGTGGTGCCAGCTGCCCAGCTGTCGTCAGAGGATAGCCCAGCCACCTACATCTGCCACCCCTGGATCAGAGGCTGTGCACGCCTAAGTTCTTTTATAGCCCCAACTTTCTGTAAGTATTTCCTCTTCCCCAAATCAACTTTCAAGAAGCCTTCACATGTAGGGATAATTTATTTCATTCAATAGATGCTGGTGCAATGTGATTAAATCTTTTAAAAATAAATGGATTTATTTTAAACACACAAGAGAAATGCACTAGCTTAAGCAATCCTGAAGCGAATCCTTTTGTAAAGCAGACTCTTATTCAAATTGAATAGCCACTTAGCTCCTTCTCAAAGGAGAATTTTTACATAGAGTGCTTGCTCACGTGAGATAGACTGAGGGTCTGACATGAACAGGCAGACAGTGAAAAAAATATCACCAGCAGGCCCCCATTTGTGCCTCCCCAAGTAGGCAGCAGGGAACTTTTCCTGCACCCGTGTATTCTCGAGTCCCCCCAAGCGTGCCTGCGGATCCGTTAGCATGAGCGCACTCGCAGAGGGAGTGAAGTGGGCCCGGGCAGACAGCGGGACACATCTTCAGAGCAGTGCTGTCCAGCCACAGCCTCTGGCTACCGGTGCTGCTAGCCACAGGTGCTGCTGACGCGTGGCCAGGCAGAGTTAAGACACACTGTATCTGCAAATATGTGAAGACTGCATACGAAAAAGAATCTAAAATTGCTGAATAATTTTGCTTTTGATTACATGTTGAATTATTTTTTCATACATTGGGTCAAATAAAATATAGTACTAATTTCACCGGTTTCTTTTTACTTTTTCATGCAGCTACAAAGAAACTTGAAGTGACTTGTGTGGCCTGCACAGAGAGTTGACAGGCTGCACCTGTTCCCATTCCTCTGTGCAGTCCACCTGCGTGCTCTCCCTGGAAAGCAGGGGGCTTCCACCCAGGGTGGCTCCTCCAGGTTTGGAGGCAGGAAGCAAACAGTGCTAGTTGTCTGGGCCCACCATGGGCACAGCGGTCACAGACCTGCCTCCTCTTCCCACGGGTCTCAGACTTGGGCTGGCGTCGGCCTGCTCACCCCTGTGCGGTCTGTTACAAAGGTTGGCGGCTCTCCCTCCAGCAGAAGCCCCTGGGCTGGGCACGGGCCTCTGTGATCATCCAGGCTGAGAGGGCAGTCTCAGGGCAGGGAAGGTGCTAGACTCAGGAGCAGGGACCTGGGTGTGCAACTGACCCAGCACCCTGACCCCCACAGGGACACAGGCTAGCTGTTGGCCCTCTGTCACACAGGGATGCTTGGCCCTCAGGGTGAGCCACTCTGAATCTCTGACTGGGCACCATGGCTCTAGGAAGGCTTTTGTCATCAGGTCCGCAGGCCCCCTGCACATGGGGGAAAGGCTCTCACAGGCCCACATGGAGCTTTCTAAAGTGACACCGCTGGTGCTCCCCTAAAGGAAGAAGGAGGGGCTCCTTGAGCATTCAACTCGGCAGGTGATGGGAGATACAAGCTTGATCCTTGATACATCCTTGATCCTGTCCTGACCCAAGGCCGTCTCCTGAAGGCATCTTGTGCCTACCTGACTCCTTTCTAAGCACTGGCAGGAAGCAGCCGGGTCTCTGAGTGCCTACGTCTGGTGGAGTCCCTCCCTCCCCCACAACCCTCCCCCCGCAGGTGCGCTAAGACCTGCCCAGGGCAGGAGATGGCGCTGGACGTGAGAGGAGGAGATGCAGTGTCCTTCCAAGGGCTTTACCCTCATAGCAAGGAGGTTTGAGGGCCCAGAACAGCTAAGTTTCATCTTTGCTCCCTGAAGCAGTGATGTCACCCTCAATACCCAATTAAAATTTACACCTTTTAACTTCCACAGTCATCTCAGATCCATATCATTAAGTGTGATTCTGGGAAGATGCCTTTATATTCTAAATTATTTGTCAGCCCGGCATGGCAAATAAACATTTGTGAAATCCATTTCAAAAGATGTTAACACTGGTGAAACCCATGTGCCCCCAGAGGGATTATACAAATTTCCATGTCAAATATTTGAGGTAAAGCACTTGTAGAGAAACAGAGTTTTTTTTGTGTTTTGATGCCTTTCATTTCCATAAACTAGATTACTTTCTGAAATTACTTTCACACAGAGAATAGTTTCTATTGAATTCCGGTCAGTGAACTCCTCTGAGTGTGAGGTGAATAACGTATTTCGGGGCGTGAGTCTTCCCTGATACACATATACCTGGGTGAGTGAGGAAGGCAGACCAAGTTGAGATGTTATCTTTAGCCAGCCCTGTGCCCAGATCTGCTGTCTCACAGTAATTGCTAAACAACTAACTCATTTGAGGCCTGACAAGGAAGCCCTGGGCTTTCCCCCCACCTCTCCTACCTGCTAACAATGACCCCACTCTGTTGTTGGCTGGAGATTTGCTGGCAGGCAGCCGCTTGCGGCAGCGAGGTTCTCCCACAGTCAAGTTTTATCTGCTTCTTGCAAACATTGATTCTGCCAAAAAAATTCACACAAAAAAAATTTGATCCCAGCAAACATTGTCCTATTGTCCCAGTCCCAGCGAGGCCACCAAATTAAAACAGACTTCATTTTCTTAAAGGGAAAAAGCAAAAAAGTTATTGAAGAGCTGAGTAGGAGAGGGCTGTGAGGTTAAATGTCGCATGAGACAAATGGCACTTCTGAAAGGTGTGGGCCCCCAGTCAGTGTCCGGGTACAGAAGGCCCATTCCCGTGTGGGTGGGGACCAGGGACCAATCTCTTCTCAGATAAAATCTCTGCAAATTCTTATCTTCCAGGGTTAGCAGGAAGAGTTCTCAGGTCTAGGAAATAACACTTCTTAGTAAATCTAACCTTGACCAACTTTCAAATTACCCTGTGAGGACACATCTAGCTGCAGGCACTCCTACTCGAGAGGGAGGGCCACCGTGGAGCGGCCAGGCTTGCTTTCTTTATTCTTTTGTTTGGGTTGGGGGGTTTCTTTTCAAAGAAGAGGGCACAGTTTCAGGCTCGAATCCTCTAAGCGAGGTGGGAGCCACTGGAGAGTATATTATAAACCGAGCAGAGAGATGACCTGACTCACTTATGAAGATTATCCTGGCTACTGAGGAGGAGACTACAGGAAAAGAGGGTTAGGAAGCTGCTTGGACCAAAGTGGTAGTCCAGGGGGAAGGGGAGAAAAGGCTGAATTCTGAGTTGATTGGACAATGAGCTAACTCCTTCTGGGTGTGAGAATAGAGGTGGAGTAAAAGATGCCCCCAAATGTGTTGTCCTGAGCAGCTAAAAAGATAAATTTATGGTGGACTTACATGAAAAAGACTTCAGATGGAAACCAAGATTTGGACATAGCAATGCCCATTCTGAGATGCCTATTAGAAAGAAGATACATAGAGGGTAGGCTACAATGGAACATAAATTTGAGAGTCATCTATTTGTAGATGCAACGAAAGCCTTGAAACTGGATGAGAGTACTGATGGGGCAAAAGTAAAGAGAAGAAGAGGTCCTGGGGCACTTGGACAGGGAGAGGTATTTGCAGCCTATCAAAATGTAAATACAAGGCAAACATCAGATAATTTTGTGTACAAGGATTGAAAGGCCAGTGTGTGCCTTTGTCAAGGTCACGAGGACATGGTCACCTCCTGAGGGCTGGAAGGGAGGAGGTGCTATCCCTCATGTCCAGGCAGGGTCACTGCAGGAGCAGAGGAGGCAGCCACAATCAGGTATGCAGACGAGGAGGACCAGACATGCAGAGAGGTCACCTAGGGTCAAAGACAACTGGAAGAGAAATAGACCAAAGCCCAAGGAGCAACACCTGCTCTGCACTTTGCTGAGAGGAGGCCTCCTAGCCACCCTCACCCCTTCCATTCTCCACCTCCCTCAGCTCTTCAACCATCAGGCTGAAACTCCAAGAGAGTAGAGACTTTGTGTTCACCACTGCATCCTTAATCACTGAAACTGCCTGGTCCACAGCAGACGCTCAGTAATGTAGTGTCAGATGAAACAGTGCCCAAAGGGCAGATGAGAGCTGGCAGCACCAGTGCAGACAAGTTCTGTGACTTTGTATGAGTTTCCTCTTCTCTCCTAGCTGCAGTTATTTAAACTACAAAATGGAAATTGTATCTATTTTGATGGGTTGCACCAATTAAAACTGAAGGGGCTATAGGAAGCCAAAGTGGGTGGATTGCCCTGAGCTCACAGGTTTGAGACCAGCCTGAGCAAGAGTGAGACCCTGTCTCTAAAAAGAAAACAATAGTCAGCCTGTAGTTCCAGCTACTTGGGAGGCTAAGGCAAGAGGATCACTTGAGCCCAAGAGTTGGGGGTTGCTCTGAGCTATGAGGCCATGACATTCTACAAAGGGTGGCAAAAGTGAAACTCTGTCTCAAAGATAAATAAAGAAAAATAAAAAATAAAATTGAATGATGTTGTTTTTGTGATGCATCTAGTGTATGATGGGTGTGTGAGGAAGTCACTTCAGATGCAGAGACCCAAGGCAGAGAAGTCCAGCTCTGGCCTTAGTCACGCAAACTAGCTCCTGGTGTGGCCCTCCCTGGCTTGCCTCACTCCCTCTGAAGAAAGAACTTTTTAGTGGCAAATACTGCGTTTTCATGGTAAGAATGCATTTTATGAAGTGCTACCACAGTGCAAAATGACAAGGGGCGTGGAGCGAGGAAAGAACCACGTGACATCCTCTAGGTGACGACTTTGTACATAACAGGCATTCAATAATATTCAATGAATGAATAAATGAATGAACAGTAAGATAAATGAAAACTTAATCTAAAAGGAAAGACTTAATAAATCCTGTCCTTGGTCACTACTAAAGTAATCAAAGTGGCCCAGGCTATATTTCCAAGTGCTCTCATTTTGCCAAAGAACTCTCTCTGGAGCAAGTGCTAAAATGCAAAATTTATGTTTCTGCATTGAAAGAATATTTATATTAGATTCTAAATTTCTTAAATTTTCCCAGCAGAAATGTTAATACATTAACAATTATTTGTGAAATGTGAGCACCTCCAGCCCCTCCCCCTGCCCTTCCTTTTGTTGTGTCTCTGTATTGTACAGATGGTGCTTCTCTCTACCTGCAGGATCCCTGCTAGTGCCAAGGAAGGTCTGGTCATAAAATAAACAAGAGGACAACGATGATATTGTCCTTGGGACATTCACAGTCAGTGGGGTTGACACCTGAAAGGCTGTGTGGGATGGAGGCTTTTCGGTGGCAGAACCGAGCTAGCTGCTTGAGAAGCATTTTGCCAGCTCATTCATTGATAAAGCTCTGGTGGCCATGGCTTGGGGGCCACAAGGTGCTAACATCTTTATACTAATGGTTTTCTACTCATTAGCACTTAATCTGCACAACAAGTCTCTCTCTCAAAGCATTGTCCTTTCTGTGGATTAGAAGACCAAGGGCCAGGCTTTCCAGTGTCTGTCCCAACCAATCAGCTGGTAAGGGGCAAGAGATCCTGGACTCAAAAACACCGTGGCAGACTCAGGCTCCAGACCCATTTTCTACACTGTATGTGGGTTTTTCTCTCCCTATCCAGCAGAAACAGAATAGACATAGTAGGGTTCTCAGAGGGAAATGGGCTTGCTAGGTCATCTACTAGCCCCTGACACCACCCTCCCTCCTATCACTTCAATTCCAATTCCAATCTAAGTGGGGGACCTCACCAAAATTAACCTGGAAAAGGCACAAGTCACCATAGAGCCAGTGTCATAAAGCGGCCATGATTTATACTTAGCCCTAGTTAGAGTCAGATAAGGGCCTGCCAGAGATATGATCATAGATCTCAAAGCTCCTGGCCCTTGCTATTATTAAGGGAAAGCAGGCTGTCTGAACTTTCCCCACAAAGGAGCCTGTGAGTGGCTCGGCTAACCTTGGTGGCCAGGGATGTTGACCTCATTGGGGTTACTTGTTGACAGCATTGTTTTTCTTATTTCTGAAGTAACAAGAAGGCTTCTACTTGGTCTGTGTAGAACTAGGGCCACCTATTGGAGTAGAGGCCCCTGTATGGAGCAGACAAACTTCTTCCAGGGATGTTAACACCAGCAGCAGGGGAACTCCAGGCTCTCTGCCTTCTGTGGTCACAGGGAAGCCTTTTTTTGCTATAGAAGAGCAAAGGTGGCCTCAGCCTCCTGGGTAAGCAGACTACCTTGTAAATGCAAATAAAATCGCTTCAGAGCAGTTTAGCACTCAGCACTTGACTCACTCAAAGCGTCTTTCAAACACTTCAGGATTTAGTTGACAGCAAACAACACACAGGACTCTTCTCAGAGGCGGAGTTCCAGTTCCTATTTTCTGGATGCTAGTTGTTCATTAAAGACAGTTAAAGATGGCAGACCTGCGCTCAAGACCCGAGCAGGCCACTGGCCCTGGGCCGGCACCAGGCAGTCCTGGATGGCCAGTTTTCTCCCTGGGCAGGATTGTGTTTCGCAATTCCTGCCCAACACCAGCCCACTCCCTGCAGCCCAGCAGCTCTGGAAGGGCGCTGGCACCTCAGCCACGTCTGTGCCCCATGCCCACCCTGTCCCGGCAGCCCCACAGCCATTGCCGTCCCTCCTCACCTTTGCTCTCCTGTTGTGCTTCCAGACCTCCCTTGCCCCTTCCTTAACCACATGCTACCTCAGTCTCAGCCTAAGAACCAAAGCCACAAGGGGACCTCAACAGACTCTTTTCTTGGGAAAGGAAGTATGGGAATGATCTTAGGACAAAAACATTTGAGAACCAGTGTCCTAATCTCTTGCAAAAAATCTCTTGCAGAAAAAAAAAGTGAAAAGGAGCAAGATGCCTCAGCTCGAGCCTGGGGGGCTCCTGGCTGAGAAGAACTGCCAAGTACACTGGTAATGAAGTTGGCTTTCAAGGGACTGCCTGCCGCTTCCTGTATCTGACAAAACCTTCCTCCCACACAGGAGGAAGCAGTGGAGTGGCCTCGCTCCCCTCCCTTGAGAGGCACGCAGCCACCTACCCCGCCTTCCCATGCAGGGCCTAACTCCTAGACCCCTCAATAATGAAACGGCTGTCCTTTCCATGAAGTGTCACATTTGGAAGCTTTGTCTGTGTTTTCCAGGTAATTAATTGGTTGTGCAAACAAATATCTACAAAAAGTGAACTTTTCTCAGGCATGCAAATGACTGTGGATATTCTGTGTTTTATAGAGATGGCTAAACACTGTTGGGCCCATAAATGGTTTATTACATGTTGAACCATCAGAAATTTAGTCTCACTCCCAATCAACATGAGCGATTTGTAATCACAAACTTTGTGACAAAAAGACAAATGTGGAAATCTCAGGACCAAATTAGGCATAATTAGTATCCATACAGGAAACTCTCCAGTGACCTGGCAATTTGCAACTAGGGAAGAACACATGGGGCATTGTCTTAACAACAAGTTTGTCAAACGTGTAATTAGCCACCAGCCACCTTCGCAAACTAAATCTGAGCCACTGCCAATCACAGGCTGGCCTGCGGACTCCTCTTAGGTGGAAACAACTCTGAGCAGAAGCTTAGGTAGACATGCAAATTCAATTCGCACCAGTTGGGCAAACATCTATGACTCTCTGGCTTTTCATTTGATGAACTCATAACATTTTTCCTCATTTTAATGAACTTGGATTTCAGGGGTCAGTTTCACTCAAGTTACCTTCTAAAGCAGGAAGTGGGGTCTTTCTTTGTCACAGTTAGTGACAGCTGTAAGATTGTTGCCCATAGAAGGACGACCTTGAGTCTGACAATTAGCCTTTCCATTGCAAGGAGTTGATTTCAAGCACCTCCAACAAGGAGAAATATTCAGAACTCCAAGACTTGGACCCTCACACTACCAGCATAGCAAGGAAGAGCTCATCATCCCACCTCCTAATTCCAGCATTACAGAAAGAATTAACTAAAAAATATTGTCTCTGCAAATAAAAAATAATAGTACATCCAATTAAGTGTGAGCAATAAAGATTAAAGTTGGTGGCTGCTCTTTCTGGACATATCTGTCAATTCGCTCTAGGACCAATATAGACTATTTCTCTCAGGAGGTAAGATTATAAAGGAAGAAAAACACCCTCAGAGCTCAGTTGGTAATTAATCTTTGCATATGACTTCCTCATAGTTCCCATTAATTGTCAATATTCAATCATGCATTAAAAATGGATTTTTCTTTGACAGAATTTAGCTGTTTCTAAGACTTACTATA
This sequence comes from Loris lydekkerianus, assembly GCA_963574355.1. Lineage (NCBI taxonomy): Eukaryota > Metazoa > Chordata > Mammalia > Primates > Lorisidae > Loris > Loris lydekkerianus. The sequence goes on from CAUYPK010014887.1 coordinate 10,116, forward strand.
TCAAACTAACTTATAATGTAGTCACAGAGCTTGGTCTTGCAAACCTTCATTACAGTTTTGCAAATCTTTTAGTGAAAAGTTACATACAAACAGATTAATAATAGCCATTTCAGCAAAATCAACATGCAAAAAACAATATGAAAAGCAAACATAAGCATGTCAACCAACTGCAGTGTGTGGGCTTTATTTAAATTCTCATTTAAACAAACTAAATTAAAAAATTTGTGACATTTTTGAAATGACTGGAACTTGAACACTGACTAGACAGTTAATATTAAGAACTGCTTCTTAATTTTTAGGTATCATAATTATATTATGGTTATGCTTACATATTTATGGATGAGCTGATATCTAAGATTGGCTGCAAAATAATATAGGAAAGAGTAGATGAGGGTGTAGATAAAATGATATTTAATGTTGATAAATGTATATAGAAGCTTTTTTTGGTCTCCTCAGCCACATACAAATTTTTATAGTTTTTTAAAAAAATTAAAACAAACAAAGTCAACACAAGCATTGTTTCCCTTAAAATTGTGAAGGCGCAATCACTTAATAAAAGCAAGAGAGAGTCTTCCTATTTATTTATTTTATTTTTATATAGATTTCTATATCACTCTGTCACCCAGGCTAGAATGCCGTGGCATCATTATAGCTCAAAGCAACCTCAAACTCTTGGGCTCAGGGGATCCTCCTGCCTCAGCCTCCAGAATAGCTGGGACTACAGGTGCCCACCATGTGCTTAGCCAGTAGTTGTTTTTTTTTTTTGTTTGTTTGTTTGTTTTCTATTTTTAGTAGAGACAGGGTCTTGCTCTTGCTCAGGCTGGCCTTGAACTCCTAAGCTCAAGCAGTCCACCCATCTTGGCCTCTCAGAGTGCCAGGATTGTAGGAATGAGCCACTTCACTGGGCTGAGTGTTTCTTTTTTTCTTTTCTTTTTTCTTTTTTTAAATAATCAAAACTTGGAGGTGTCAAACCAAAAACTTGCTGATTGCCACCATATTTGATTTGGCTTGGGTAGAGTTCCATCAACTCTTTAAATTTGTTACTAATCATATTAGGATCATTTGCCAGATTCCTGGCTTCTCTTGAAAAGTTGCACAATTTGGAGACCCTGGGCCCACATGGTTGCAGCAGGTGGGAGGTACATGGAGGCCACCGCCTTATGGATGAGACAAGACTCCTAGGTCACTGGTCCCTAGAAAGCCCACTTAACTCATTTCTATTATAATGTCTGTGTGCTTGGGCTCCAACACTGCTCTTAGAACAGCCATCTGGGGTTATTCAGGGACCCCCTTGCCTGCAGGCCTTTAAATGAGCTTTTCAGCAATTGTCATATTGTAAGAAGCCACTCACATTTTCAGGTCAAGTCCCTTTTGTCAAAAAGGGCACTATTCGCACCGGTAATCCCAGCACTCTGGGAGACCGAGGTGAGTGGATTGCTTGAGCTCACAGGTTTCAAACCAGCCTGAGCAAGAGCTAGACTCTGTCTCCAAAAATAGCCAGATGTTGTGGCGGGGCGCCTGTAGTCCCAGCTACTCTGGAGACTGAAGCAAAAGGATCACTTGAATCCAAGAGTTTGAGGTTGCTGTGAGTTATGATGCCACAGCCCTCTACCAAGGGCAACACAATGAGACTCTATCTCAAAAAAAAAAAAAAAAAAAAAGAAAGAAAAAAAGAAGACAGTATTCTCTGAACACTCTAGGCTGGTGGGAACCTTGGAGACAATCTGGTCCAGTGTGCCTCAGCCCTGGCTACACATTAGAGATCATCCAGAAGGATTTTTAAAATTCTGATACCTACACTTTGACTGAGGCCTTTAATCAGACTCTCTGGTAGGAGAGACATGTACGTTCATCTGGCCCTACCCAGCCTGGCACCTGCCTGACACCACAGCTGTCCTGGGCCTTACCTTTCACGAGGGTCTCAATGTGTCCTACACATGCTACTCACACCTGCAGACATGTCCTCTGCCTGGTACCATCCTTTCAAGGCCTGAAATGCCACTTCCTAATAAAGTCTTTCCTGAGCCCATGCCCTACTTCTGATCCTTCATACCAAGTAATTACTTTCTAGTGGTGTCCTCTGTTCTACCCAAGGTTATAGCTACTTTATACACCTGCCTTTCTGTATAATAAGATGTATACACTAGATCTTAACCTCCTAGGGGCCAGGAGGGATAATGAGGGATATGTCTGATTGCCACCATATTTTATTTAGCTTGGTATACCATTAAAGTGCTCCGAGGTGCTGGCAGAATGAGCACTCTGAACTTCAAGCTCTTCTCAATGCATACTTGTTTGTTTTTTGTTTTGTTTTGTTGATTTACTGGGGGTCGGTGGGGCAGGTATTACTTTCCTTTCTGAAGTGGGGTATTATAGTAAGAAGAGTTCTACTTAAAGCCCTTTGGAGTTGATGGCAGAGAGGAACCAGAAGCTCAGTTTGCTGGGTCTCACACCGGCCTTCCTTCTTCTCCTGGCCTGCTCCGTGCATGAAGCCATTAACCTTGGATGGGATTATTCCAGTCACGAGGCCAGGAATATTGAGGATGGAAGAGGACTGCATTGTGTCAGAAATCTAGCAGCCTGAGGAGACACCATCTTCCAGTAATTCACCAAAATGACAAACATAGAGGGAAAGAGGAGAGGCACTGATACATGTTCTCTAGGCCTTTTAGAAAACATGGGAGTTGTTCCTTTGGCCACATACATGCGGATCTAAAAGAAAGTGATATTGTAGACATCAAGGGAATGGATACTGTTCAAAAAGGCATGGCACACAAATGTCACCATGGCAAAACTGGAAGAGTCTACAATGTTACCCAGCATGCTGTTGGCATTGTTGTAAACAAACAAGTTAAGGGCAAGATCCTTGTGAAGAGGATTAATGTTCATATTGAGCATATTAAGCACTCTGAGAGCTGAGATAGCTTCCTGAAATGTGTGAAGGAAAATGATCAAAAAAAGAAGGAAGCCAAAGAGAAAGGTACCTGAGTTCAACTGAAGCGCCAGGCTGCGCCACCCAGAGAAGCCCACTTTGTAAGAACTAACGGAAAGGAGCCTGAGCACCTGGAACACATTCCCTATGAATTAATGGCATAATAAGCATATAACACAGCACCCAGGAGTACCAGTGGACCTATGTTTTTAGGTTCAAGAACCTATTTATCACCTATGAGCTCATGGCATAATATGTGTACAGCATAGCACACAGGATAACAAATAGTCCCCATGTTACAGTGATACAAGGCACTGAAACCTATTTCCCATGAGTTCAAAAGTCAATCAACACTTTGTCACATTCAATGGCAAGGTGCCTCCCTGAGCTACTGGAACCTCTTCCCTATGAGTTCATGGCATGGTAGATACAAATAATAGCATAAAAATGTTTCTTGTTCATTCACTACAAGTGTGATTTTTTTTCCCCCCAAAGAAGTATTAAAGCAAATTTTAATGTGTCCTAAAAAAAAATCTAGCAGCCTGGAGACTGCCCTACTCAGCACCTCCTCCCGCCCCTCCAGAAGGAGCGCCACTGCTCTTCCTGAGGCCCTGCTGTGGGTGTGCCCAGCAGGGTGGACACAGAGCAGGTTCTTCTCAGTGAGTGGTAGTTGGCCACTGGTGCTCAACTGTCTGGCCAAGTACAAGTGCAAACTGAGCATCCGAGTGCTGGGACTGCAGCAGCTGGTCACTGGTCCTTAAGGAAAGCCCAGGCGGCAGCGCTTGCTACACTTTAAATCAGGGAACCTTTTCAGAAATGGAGTAAAACTATAGATAGACTCTCCCTCTTCGAAAAGGGATGCACACATCCAAATTTTGTTCATCATTTCAGGGACTCTGTGGCCCCTCTGAAGCCCATCATTGATAGTCCCTGGCTAAGACACTGCCCACAACAATCGAGTGACCTGTGCACTTAAGATTTAGAGCACAAAGCACCAGCACCTTGTGACACTTGGTTTCCTGCACAGCAGACACTGACCGGGTGTGTGACGTTGGACAGATTATATAATCTGTGGCTTCTCCTTTTCTTTCTTTCTTTCTTTCTTTCTTTCTTTCTTTCTTTCTTTCTTTCTTTCTTTCTTTCTTTCTTTCTCTCTCTCTTTCTTTCTTTTTTTTTTTTTCTGTTCAAGATAGAGTCTCACTCACCCAGGCTGGACTGCTGCAGTAGTGCCATCATAGCTTACAGCAACCTCAAACTCCTGGGCTCAAGCCATCCTCCTGCTACAACCTCCTGACACCTGACACAACACCCAGCTAATCTTTCAATTTTTGGTAGAGATGGGGTCTCACTCAGTTGGTCCTGAGCTCAGATGATCTGCCCACCTGCAAGGATTACAGGTGTGAGCCACCGCGCCTGGCCTGCTTCTCATTTTCTTAGACCTAAAATAAAGATGGTACCTCATTTACTCATAAGATTTTTGTGGAGATTAAAAATGAGATGCTTTTGTTTTTTTAATGGTTGGTATACTGTAGGTGCTCAATAAAGGTTATTTCTATCTCCTAAAGCAGAAAGGACTAGAATTCTAGCTAGCTGATTACTAGCTAGGGACAGCCAACAAGTTTGACTTGTATTTTTGGTCAATCAGAAGTCTAATCATATCAGAAAACCTAAGGGTCCTCAAACTGCAGCCCGCGGGCCACAAGCGGCGGTGTGATTGTATTTGTTCCTGTTTTGTTTTTTTTTACTTCAAAATAAGGTATGTCCAGTGTGCATAGGAATTTGTTCATAGTTTTTTTTTTAAGCCCACCAACGGTCTGAGGGACAGTGAACTGGCCCCCTGTTTAAAAAGTTTGAGGATCCCCGAAACCGTACCGGGAAGGTCAAGCCCTGAGTCTGTCCGCAAGGGGCAGGGCGATGGCTTTCCCAGGCTGACTGTTCTTTGTAGAACAGAGGCGATTTGGCACCTTTGAATTACAGCTGAAGGCAAACAAAGCACTTGCGAATCCAGAGAAGGTAGCTGGGGTCTGGCAGATGTAGGAATCCTATTTTTACATTACACCATGGTCCTTTCTCCAATATCACATTCCAAACAAGAAAATTAAATTAAGCATTGTTTAAAATACCTCAGACAATAATATAAATTTGTATTAAATGAATTTAGTGTCATTTTCTTGTTTGGAGTGGAAGGTGGGAAAACACCGAAGAGGTGGGAAGAGTAAATAGCTAACTTGATTAATCCTATTGAGGGAGAGGATGGAGCCACACGAGTGATTTTTGTGTGTGTTTGGTTAATATTTTACTGAAAATTGCTGTTAGCTCTAACTGATCCAAATCAAAGCCCACTGTGTAATATAGCCAACAACTTAATAGCTAAAGTATGGGATGGAGGGCTTGACACCATATCACATTATTCAGGGAAATGGAAAGAATCACAGAAAAATAAAGGGGAGGGGGTAGGAAAAAGCTGGAGCTCGAGATTTAAAATCCAGCAAGCAGAGGGAGGTTCAAACCAAGTAGGGGGTGGATACTTGGAGGTGGGGAGAGGATGAAGACTGCAGGGTAGAGAATGGCCCTGGGGGCCTGTTCTACTGGAAGTCTACAGCTGTAATTCCTAAAGGACAGGAGAGCATTTGGAGAGGGTGGGAGAGAATTGCAAGGCAAAGCCCCAACCCACCCTTCTGAGACCCACAGCTGTAGGAGCTGTCTTATTCCCCAGGGTTTGCCCTTGGCCTGCATTATGATTTTCCCTGGGGAGACCTTATCTTTAGCCTTAGGAGAGAGGGCATTGACATTTCCTTTCACAGGGGGATGGAGGGAGGCTAAGAGCAGGGTCCAGAGGAGACCGCTGTGCCCAGGGCATTGAGCAAAGGGAGGCAGAGTCCCCAGGGACGGGGCAGCTGCAGCAGGGCCTGCTGGGCCAGCTTCTGAGACTCCCCTGTCTAGAGACAGCACAGCCAGGAAAACGAGGAACTTCTCTTCATCTTGGAGGGGCACAGGCTTTGGAACCTGGCAGTTTATGGTTGGAATCCTGATTTGCCACAATGAGCTATGAACAGAAAATCATGTGCAGAAGATGAAGACTATTGTGAAGGGTGGAAGAAGATGGTGTCTGCAAAGCGTTTTGTACTTTTCCTTCCAGGACCAGGATATAAACATCTATATTCACTATCGTTATGACTTCCAGAGATTCTCAAGTTCCCATCCAAGAAATGTGGGCCTAGGCGACAACTGCTCACATTTGGCTGTTCAGACCACAGCTCACATAAACCAAAGCGGAGTTCATGTGGCTCACAAGGTGAAAAATAATATCAAATGGAGCCATTAAAGATAAAAACAGGACAGAGAAGTGTGGCGAGGCAGAGGAAGCTGTTCTTCAAGGATCTCTCTGAGGGGAGCTAATTAGCGTTGCCCAGAATTGATTTTGGCTTTGAATCTCTAGGTAACGGAGGCGAGGAGGGAAGCATGTTGGGCTGCATGGTGCCCTTCCTCCCCTCACAAGAGAAACTACTAGGAACTAGTTTCCAGGAGAAATTTATGATGTGGGTTTTTGAATACAGTATAATATACTGGGTAACAGGATATTGTTTTCTACTATGGCTTTAAATATTGAAAGAAGTCTCTGCCCCCACCTTATCCACCGTGAGGTCACAATGCCCAAGACCGCACAGCGCTAAATATTCGGCTTCCTCTTGATCATCTGTAATAAAGTGAGAGAATGAAGAGGCAACTGTCCTTTAGCTGTCCCTCTAAAATTCTCTAGCTGCTACTGAGCCTCTGTCCAGTCAGGACAGAAATCTCCAGTAGCTGCCAGTAGGGATGACCTGCAAGGGTGGTCATTAAACTGAGTGAGAGCCGTCAGCCATCTCCCGATTCCAGGGCACCAAGGACACCGTCCACCCGCTGACCCTGATGAGAGATATTAGCACATTGTACAATGAGGGCAGAGAAAAGAAAAGAACGTGGAGCAAAAGGGAAAACTCAGCACAGTTATTTTAACAAGCTCTACAATCACCACCTGTCATGAAACAGTAGCCCTTCCTCCTAAAACTTAAAACTGAAGGGAGAAAGGGTATATCACCACTACTTTAATGGTAGCCACAAAAATGAATCTGTAAAAGCTATTCATGAAATTATTCTAGTCAGTTATTGCAATAATTTTCAAGCATAGGCATAAATTCTAATCTTCTGAACAAATTTGGGAGCCTATAAACAGTCTTGCTAAAAAATACTTTTTTTTTCATCCATTCACCAAACTTGTTAGCACTTACTGTATACACTGTTCTAGGCCCTTGGGGTATATCAGTGAACAAAACAGCCATTCCCTTCCCTGGATGGACAACAACATCTAACAAATAAGTAAAATATATAATGTTAGGAGATGATAAATGTTGCAGGGGCGAAGCAAGAATAGGGGTAGTTGGGACACAGGGGACGAGAGGTCAGGCAGAATACAGTTTTGAACAGTGGTGAGAAGGTAACATCTGAGCAAAGGCCTGAAGAAGGTGATGGAGGTGTGGGTACATGCAGATGAAACTGGGTTTCACAGTGATTTGAACTTGACTTCAACATATCCAAGTCTCACCCTCTGGTCTTCCCACACACTGCCGGCCACTGCTGTTTCCATCTTAGCGAATGGCATCGCCTTCCTCCATGGATCCAGTGAGAAAACAAGGCCCAACAGACTGAAATGGGGCACAGTGGTCGAGGGAGTAAGGGCTTAGACCCCCGCTGCTGGGTCCAACTCCCAGCTCTTCCATTTCCTGGCTACACCTCCGTCTTCTCAGGTAGAAGTTGAGGATAGTTAAGCTTACTGCCCACCACACAGGTTTATTGTGCAAGGCCAAAGGAATCCCTGCCTATAAAGCACCTAGGCCGGTACAAGGAACATAAAAGGGTTCAAACTCCCCCTAAAGCAATTACTGCATTTTTATCTCCTAAAAATGCCAAACAAACCCACTCATCTCTTATCCTAGCCCAAGCTACCTACCATCACCTCCCCTGCTTCAAATCCTCCCATAGTTTCCCTTTTAATCTGGACGAGCAAAATTCTGATGTGGCCAAGAGGCCCTACGTGGTCACACTGACTGCTGCAGCTGCAGCCTCGTCTCACACACTCCTGACAGTGAGCTCCTCACCCCGCCTCTCCTTCCTTCCACAGAGCCGGCACTCCTGTCGCTCCCCAGCTGTCTTCACCTGCACAGATGCCGCTCACATCCCTCAGCTCTCAGCTAGAACATACATGTGTCTTCCTCCACGCAGCCCTCCCTGACTCCCTCGACTGGATCAAACCCCTGCGTGGCTTCCTCTGAAGATGTTGCCGGAAATTGTGCTCATGTTTCTCCTCCCACCAGGTTGTAAGCTCTCGGCACCATGCTTGTCTTCACGTACTGTGTGTTCCCAGTGCTGGGAACAGCCAGTTCTCTGGTATAGATTCTCCAGGAATACTCACTGAACGAATGACAGAGTCCCCATAAAAGGGTTCAAACTCCCTTGAGTTTGTCACCTGGGATGTCTGACTTGTCTCCCACATGTACAGCCCTCAAAGAGGCACCATCAAAGTCTCCGGTTAAGAAAAGATACAATCTTTGCTTTTGAGGATCTTGAGTCTAGCTAGGGAGAAACAGTGGAGCATTTATAAACAACACAGGGACAGGACAAATCAAGGCTGTACAAAAAATAATTAAGGGGTCAGACATTGCAAAATCATTGTACATATCATGTCAGGCAAGGCTTTTGGTGAGGGAGGAGAGTCTGATACTGGTGTGAAAGGGGCAGGGCCGAGGGGAGGGAGGGCATGTTCTCACCAAGCTCTCTGATCTGGCCTTGCTCCTATTGGTGATGACAAGGGCTCTCCGTAGCTACATTTCTGGGTTTAAAGCTGTGTGATCTTGGACAAGTGACTCTCATTCCCTGAGATGCAGTTTTCTCCTCCATACAAGAGCACCTCCTCCCCGGGGTGTTGTGATGATGGAGCTGGCACATAGCACCCGGAAGGCACCTCTAACTCTGCACAGCGTCTGCGGCTACTTCTGCTGTGGGCTGTCACATTAGTTTTGGTGACAAAAATGGGCAAGAGAGAAGCAAAATGATGCTGATTAACTCTTGCAAATGGACTTTATTGCATCCTGTGTAGGATATAGGTTTTGCAGTGAAGACCATGAGCCCCAGGAAAACAAAGCCTGCTGTTCCATCAGACTGACCTCATCAGCCTGGTGCGTGACATCAGTGTGACCTTGATAAATATTCATGAATCAATGGTGCACTTCTTTTACCTTTTATTGATAACATATTCTCTGCACTTACCTAAGTCCTTCACATGCATGATCATATTTGCTGTTTGTAACAAATCTATGAGTTAAGCACAATCCCCATCTTTGCTTTTCAGATGAGGTTCAGGAACGTTAACTTACCCCAGGGTCCACAATCAGCACTGGGCAGTTCTGAAAGTGCGCACAACCTGATCTCAGAGTCCTTACCTGATACCCTAGAAGGAATGGATGGATGAATGATCAGGTGATAAAAAGGTCTGAGTATTATCAACAGTAAGAATCAGAGAGACCATGGCAGGAAAAGCAAAGGTATCACCTGAGTGGAGAAAAAAAAGTTCTTAAGGAGCAAGATAGCGGAGACAAAGAACCTACTTAGACACAAACTTGGAATACACACTGTGTGATAAAGACCTGGAGGTGAGATTACAGAAGGTCTCCAGCTGGAAGACCACACCTGGGCTTCTCATCCACTCCTTTGCATGACCAGACTGGTGCTGAGCACTGTGGCTGGCTCTAAAGTATGTTGTTTTAATTTGGGGGACTTGCTGTGGGAATGTAATGAAAACTCCAAGCCTTTTCTCTGGATGCACACACATCCGGTGGCTCTGCACACAGTGTCAAGATTTCTGGAGGAGCCCAGACCTCCTGAAATCCACCACACACCCAAGTTAGGAGCCACCCCCCTGGTGTGAATGCAAGCCTTCATCAAATTCAGGGTGCTCACCAAGCTTGCTAGCTACCATTCAAGGCGAATAAAGCTAAGAGGGGCTCTCCTGCCAAGTCACAGTCCCTGAGGACCACACTTTTTTGCAGTGAGACCCCAGCATCCCTGGAGGAAAAGAAGGAAGCCTGGGTTGAAAAACCATATCTTCTTCAGGAACATTAGAATGTGTGGTAGTTAAGCCCCAGGATTTCATAAGGTGAAAAGAATTCAGTGGAAAGACAGCAGATCTGAGAACAAGAAGGGAAGTCACCTTAGAGACAGCCTTCCCTGCTGATAAGATAGCGATTTTTGCAAATTTGCAAGGCTCATGATTAACTGGCATTTTAAAAATAGTATCTAATGATCTTTAGAGTCAGGACCAAAAGAAGTGCCTGAGTTGACAACTCTTAGCTTACTGGTGACTTCTCCAACCCAATTACAATCACAGGAAAATTTAAAACAACTCCAGAAAATAGGAGCACATAGAATTGCCTCAGAATTCAAGGGAATCTATGCAGAAAAATAGTGGGTGAAAAAAATCATAAGCCATTTTGTACAGTTTGTACTGCTTCAGAGAATTGCTCATACAAGCAAGAATTGCTTTGTTCAACTTGTATGAAAGATGCTTACTCTAAAAAATTAAGTTCAAGCCAGGCACAGGTGGCTCACGCCTGTAATCTCAGCACTTCTGCGAGGCCCAGGCAGGTGGATTGCCTGAGCTCACAGATTCAAGACCAGCCTCAGCCAGAGGGAGACCTTGTCTCTAAAAAACATAGCCAGGTGTTGTGGCAGGTGCCTATAGTCCCAGCTACTTGGGAGGCTGAGGCAAGAGAATCGCTTAAACCCAAAAGTTTGAGGTTGCTATGAGCTATGATGCCAGTGCACTCTACCGAGGATGACAAAGTATGACTCTGTCTCAAAAAAAAAAAAAAAACCAACTAAATTAAAATAAAATAAAATATCAAGTTCAAGCCATGTTTCCAAAGATGTATTCACCTAATGCTGAATTATCACATTTCTTCTTCTTTTTTTTTCTGGTAAATAGCAATTCTTCTAAGAATTTAAGACAATCATGGATCTCAAATCAAGATTCAGGGAAAAAAAAAATAAAAATTCAGGGAAGCACCTGTGACTCAAAGGAGTAAGGCACCGACCCCATATACTGGAGGTGGCGGGTTCAAACCCAGCCCTGGCCAAAAAAAAAGAAAGAAAGAAAGAAAGAAAGAAAGAAAGAAAGATCAAGATTCAGTGGTTCTTCTGACTATTTACAAGATGTAAATAGTCAAAATGCAATATAGGATTAAATAAATTATGATTCAGTCATACAACAGAATAATAAACCAATGAAAATGATGCAGAAAACTACACATGACCTGGAAAAGATATTCAGAATATATTCTTAAGTAAGGAAGCAGGTTACAAATCAGTATGCACAATATGAGCCCATTTTTATAAAAATGTATGTGTTTAGCAGAATAAAAGGACAAATGATATATATCAAAACATTAGTTACTTCATAATAGGATGACTATTGATTTTGCTTAACTACTCCCACCCCTGATTTCCTACTTGAATTTTCTATAATGAAGATTATTTTTTAAATGAGGGATAGGAAGGGAGGGAGTTATTAACTTCAGATTAGCATAAATATGCCACCAAAGGCTCCTTCTGACAAAGTAAATGTTTTTGTTCAGCCTGTATCTGGAATATTGCTCCTACCTTATAAACTTGATTATCTTTCAAAGATTGACATTCACTCAAACTCCCTTTTAGGCAAAATATAAAATGGGAATTTTTGATAATTAAAACTTAAAAAAAAAAAAAACCTCTACTTAATTCAAACCAAAAAACATAGATGAGAAAATCTAAATTTTCACTTTTAAAACGAAGCAACACAAGTACATATTAGTGAATTATACAAAGTACATTATCTAAGTTTAGTTTATTATGAAAATCAAGACAGCACACTAAGAGTAGGGGGCCTCTGAGTCCACCCATTTGAAGCACTCACTCTGTCCTGCCTCTCATTCACTCACCTATGCCAAAGGCCTGACACTCAAGGACGTCCAGTGTTTCTTGGCTCCTATAGTTAAACAGGAAACTTGACATTTCAATTAAAAAAGTAAAATGAAGACATTTACCATCAGACTATAAAATTATCTTCTGAAAGAGGATACTATAGTACTTGAAATATGTTTTGAAAAAAATCATATGCCAAACGAAAAGGGAACCATTTCGAGAACACTGGGACTACATTAAACCTAAATGAATTCCAACACTTGTAATAATGTAATTCAAAAACAAATCTAGTCTTAACAAAAGCTCCAATAACTAAAACTACTTTGACAGGCTTACTGGACAGTGTACACACTGTTAATGGGCACCGAGTTTAATAGGGTAGACATTTGCCTCTGCATTCACAATTACTCAATTACATTTTTTTAAATGGTGCTGCTTAAGCTATGAACGTTTTACAAAAAAAAAAAATTTAATAAATATGGCAAATCATAAAAACCTAGTTAGGTTATCATGTAAGATATATAACCAAGACAAACTCAAATTTTGAATAAAGGCAACTTGTATTCAAAAATAACTCTACCCTTATATTTTATTAAAAGGGCAAGTATCATGAATTAACCCAGCTGCTTACATGAATTACAAAAGTAACGTGATTCAATATGAAAATAAGAAACTGTCTACAAATCTCTGACAGTAATGGATTGCAATATCCAATGCATAAAGGAGCATATAAATTCTTATATGAAACATTTTAATACATTTAAAATTCAATTTTTTCTTTAAAATCATTCATGAAAAAGATTCTAAAGTCAGAATTAACACCTCAATTAGTCGAGCATCAGGAAGCTACATTATAGCTATTAATGTATAAAGAGACATCTTTCACCAGGCATTTCCTTCTGATGTCCCTGCCACAGAATCATACAGAGTCTCGATTCTCTACATTCTCCATTCCTTTTCTTCAGATCACGAAAACTGAATTTGTTGAACACCAGAAATCTGTTGATATGATGTTGTGTAACCATAACATTTTGTTGTCAACCATCTGTGGTTATTAAGCCAGCTGGAACTGGTTAGTAAATGCCTCTTCTGTGAGCTCTTCACCTAGTCCATCTGTAGCAGTGATTGCTCCACCAATTCCCTTTCCTTTCACAGCCTTTCTGAATTTCTGAAGGTATAATTTCAGAGGTTCCACATAACTGTTAAAGCCTAAGGTAGACATGGCAAAGAGAATATCCTCCCCACCATTGTTTACCATTTCTCTTGATGGCATCGTTCACTTACTCCAGATGTTATAATGCTGATGAACTCACACATTCTTGAACACATTCTATGGCATCTTTTGAAATCCTTCCCGTTTGACGTACGGCATTTTTCATTATCTAGCCACATTTGCAATTAGAAGATACATATCTTGTTCTCTGAAACTTTCTTTTGAACCATTTGTGTCTTCATGATCATTCATGCTATCCTCAGTTTCCTCATGAGGTGGTATAATGTAATGACTTCCTCCAATATAGTCTTCAGAGATTCCTAGTTGAGAAGCATCTGTTGTACAACTGTCACCATCTTTAATAATCTGTGAAAGCACAGGATATTGTTACTTGTAAGCAGCTGTCATGAAATACTGTTAGAACCATTTCATTTGTGATGTGGCAGCAGGAGCAGCATCATAACAGTTTAAGAATCTATACAGTGATTATCAGGAGAGGAGCAAGATGGCAGCCAAGTAACAGCTTCCTTGAAACTAGGCACGATGAGACTGGGGACAGAAGACTCCAGGCATCTCTGGCTAGTGGGATCTGCCCAGAAACATCCCTTTGGGGATACAAGGAGTTAGCAAGAGACTTCTGGACCCCATGAGGAGGACAAAAGCAGTGTAGAACTGACAAGTGGTTGCATGTGTTCGTTTGGTCTAATCCCGCTGGCAGCTGACTCATCAAAACTCTAGTCAAGAGGCACGGTAACTTAAAGAGCAAGAGGAAGTGAAAGAAAAATTAGGGCAAGGAAACAGATAAAAGAAAACACTCATGAAAAAGAATTAGCAGAAAAATCTTGGCAACATGAAAAGCCAGTCCAGAGCATGCCCCTGCCCAAGGGACCATGAGGTAACTACTGCAGAGGATTCCACCTATAAAGAAATGTTAGAAATGATGGAAAGGGACTTTAGAATATAGATGATTAAAAGAATGAAGGTAATTATGGAAACAATGAAGGAAACTGCTGATAAAGTGGAAAATAATCAAAATGAAACCCCAAAACAGAATCAAATAAGAGGTGAATGATATGAAGAATATAGAAAGGATATAGCAGAGCTGAAGGAATTGAAGCAGTCAATTAGGGAGCTTAAAGATGCAATAGAAAATATCAACAACAGATAAGACCATGCAAAAGAAAGAATCTCAGAGGTAGAGGGAAAGCTCTCGAGATAACTCAGATAGTTAAAGAGGCAGAAAACAAGAGAGAGAAAGCAGAATGTTCACTGACAGAATTAAGGGACTTTATGAAATGTTCAAACATGCGAGTTATAGGAATCCCAGAAGGGAAAGAAGAATGCCCAAGGGGAATGGAAGCCATACTAGAGAATATTATAAATAAAAATTTCCCAAATATCACCAAAGATTCTGACACACTCCTTTCAGAGAGATATCGGACTCCAGGTCACCTCAATTCTAACAGAGCTTCTCCGAAACACATTGTGATGAAGCTGTCCAAAGTCAAGACAAAAGAAAAGATTCTTCAAGCTGCCAGGAGTAAGCACCACTTGACCTACAGGGGCAAATCCATCAGGGTGACTGCAGACTTCTCTAATGAAACATTTCAAGCCAGAAGACAATGGTCATATACCTTTAACCTACATAAACAGAACAATTTACAGCCCAGAATTCTATATCTTGCTAACCTAAGCTTTAAAATTGACAGAGAAATCAAATCATTTACTGATATACAAACATTGAGGAAATTCATCACAATAAGACCAGCTCTATAGGAAATACTTCAACCTGTTCTACACACTAACAATCACAATGGATCAACAGCAAAGTAAGAACTCAGAAATTAAAGGACAGAACATAACCTCCAGCCTGATGCAAAAGATAAAACTAAGCAATGGACTTTCACAAAATAAGATGAATAGAACACTACCAGACTTATCAATTATCTCAATAAAGGTTAATGGCTTGAATTCCTCACTGAAGAGGCATAGATGGGTTGACTGGATTAAAAAAACACAAGCCATCCATTTGCTGACTACAGGAAACACATCTAGCTTCAAAAGACAAATTAAAACTCCAAGTGAAAGGTTGAAAGATAATTTTTTAGGCAAACAAAATTCAGAAGAAAAGAGGAGTTACAATCTTATTTTCAGGTAAATGTGGACTTAAAGCAACTAAAGTCAAAAAAGACAAAGATGGTCAATTTATATTGGTCAAGGGAAAAATACAACAAGACATTTCAATTCTAAATATTTATGCACCCAACCTAAATACTCCCAGATTCTTACTCAGACCTTACTCAGTCTGAGCAATATGATATCCTATAACACCATAATAACAGGTGACTTTAACACTCCTCTCACAGAGCTGGACATATCCTCTAAACAGAAATTAAACAAAGATATAAGGGACTTAAATGAGACCCTAGAACAACTGTGCTTGATAGATGTGAATAGAACACTCCATCCCAAAGATAAAGAATATATATTCTTCTCATTGCCCCATGGAACATTCTCCAAAATAGATCATATCCTAGGACACAAAATGGACCTCAACAGAATCAAAAGAATTAAAACTTTACCTTGTATCTTATCAGACCACAAGGCACTAAAGGTGGAACTCAACTCCAACAAAAACGTTCAACCCTACACAAAGGCATGGAAATAAATCATTAACTTCCTTGAGTATAACAGCAATGAAGACACAAGCTACCAAAACCTATGGGATACTGCAAAAGCAGTTTTGAGAAGAAAATGTATCACTTTAGATGCTTATATTAGAAAAACAGAAAGTGAGTGCATCAACACACTCACAAGCCATCTTATGAAATTGGAAAAAGAACAACAATCTAAGTCTAAATCCTGCAGAAGAAAAGAAATATCCAAAATTAAATTAGAGATTAATGAAATTGAAAACAAAAGAATCATTCAGAAAATTGATGAAACAAGGACTTAGTTTTTTGAAAACATAAATAAAATAGATAAACCTTTGGCCAGACTAACTAGAAATAGAAAAGTGAAATGTCTAGTAACCTTGATCAGAAATGGTAAAGGGGAAATAACAACTGATGCCACAGAGATACAAAACATCATCTCTGAATAGTACTGGAAACTCTATGCCCAGAAATGTGACAATGTGAAGGAAATGGATCAATATTTGGAATTGCAACCTCTCCCTAGTCTTAGCCAGGAAGAAATAGAGCTCCTGAACAGACCAATTCCAAGCACTAAGATTAAAGACACAATAACAAATCTTCCAACAAAAAAATGCCCTGGTCCAGATCGTTTCACACCAGAAATCTATCAAACCTTCAAGGAAGAGCTTATTCCTGCACTGCAAAAATTATTCCAAAAAATTGAGGGGGAAGGAATCTTCCCCCAACACATTCCATGAAGCAAACATCACCCTGTTACCAAAATCAGGAAAAGATCCAACAAAAATGGGGAACTTCAGACCAATATCACTAATGAATATAGATGCAAAATCTCTCAACAAAATCCTAGCCAATAGATTACACCTTATCATCAAAAAAGTCATACATCATGATCAAGTAGGTTTCATCTCAGGTATGCAAGGCTGATTTAACATATGCAAGTCCATAAACGTTATCCACAGTATTAAGAGAAGCAAAAACAGAGACCACATGATCCTCTCAATAGATGCAGAAAAAGCATTCAATAAAATCCAGCATACTTTTCTAATTAGAACACTGAAGAGCATAGGCATAGGTAGAACATTTCTTAAACTGATTGAAGCTATCTATGACAAACCCACAACTAATATTGTACTGAATGGAGTAAAACTGAAAGCTTTTCCTCTTAGAACTGAAACCAGACAAGGTTGTTCTCTGTAACCATTACTATTCAACATAGTGCAAGAATTTCTAGCCAATACAATTAGGCAAGATAAGGAAATAAAGGGCATCCAAATGGGAGAAGAGGAAGTCAAACTCTCTCTTTGCTGATGTTATGATCTTATACTTAGAGAATCCCAAAGACTCAACCACAGGACTTCTGGAAGTCATCAAAAAACACAGTAATGGGAGAGGCAGAGACAAGATGGCTGACTGAAGCCAGCTTTCCACAGAGACTCCCATCCAGAAGGAGAGTGAAAGGACAGAAATTTAGCAAGTACCTTGGCAGATTAGAGCTGTGCCAAGAGAGAAGGTTGAAGAACACACATCAACCCTGCTGAGGCGAGCTGCAACCCCAAGGATACAAACAAAAGGTACAAAATCCATCACCAATCGGACGCGAGTCCCCTCCCCCATGAGAACAGCTCAGAGTACCCCGTAAATAAATGAGCAGAGTTCAAAAGTCCTCCCATTATACTGCCTGGGAGAGACCCTCTAAAAAATGGACATACTTCCCCTACTAGAGTGCGATGGTGCTCTCCTGCCAGGCATAAAACTGTGTAAAACTGTATATATTCTCTACCTGCAATTCTGAGCTCCCAGCACTCCCCTCCACTCTCACTCTGAGGTCTGGAGGCCTGTCCCCCAGGAGTCCAGATTCATGGGTGATTTCTTGAGAGGTGTGGACAGGGCCTGGACTGCAGCTGGTCACTGCTGATTCTACAGCATGGGAGTGAGGAGAGGACAGTCAGCTGAGAGGGAACCATGCCAGAACAGTGGTGCCCCGAGGTACAGAGCAGTAGTCATTTTTGGCAAAAACAGGGCCCAACCCTGGATATTCTGGAGTCACACCCCCTGTCTATCTGGGCAACCAGAGGAGGCTGGGCATCTTCTCAGGTGGCATCCACCTGCAGAACAAATCTGGGATGGAAACACAGGCCCAGTGAGTAAAGGGTTTGCCTGAGGCAATACAGGCCTGGGTGGAGCACGGGGACTAGAAAAGGTACATGCAGTGCCGGCTTACTCCCAGGGTGGGGCTGACCCAGAGGACTGCTTTACTGAGCCTAAGATGCACTTGGCCCTCAAGGGATCATCAGCCTAGACAAAGGAGGGCAGGAGGCTAGAATTGACACCTAACTGTGCTGTGAATACAAACTTACAGCAGCAAAGACAGGACCTGAGGCACAGGTTCTCTGAACTCAACACAGCTTCTCTTCTGCAGGGGAATTTAGCTGGGACAGAAACAAATTCTGCAAACTTGTTCTGTTCAGTCAGTAACATCAATCAGGGGCATAGATGGAACTGAGTGAACTCCCCCCAGCCTCCATCAAGCACCTGAGATTGTCAGATCTCACACCCCCACCCCACCCCCGCTGGATAGAGACAGAGACCCGTGGCCTGGCTCACAAATATTTCCTTGTGATTCAGGCAGGTGAAAACCCCTGGAATATCTGCTGATTGGAGGCAACTGGGTCACAGCCCTGCGGGGTTATCAGTGTCTGTGTGTGACAGAGGTGCAAGGTGGGGAAGGAGGCATCAAACTTCCCAGACTAATCTATTTGCTGGGTGGGTCCTCCTGACTTCATGGAGCACTGGAGCAAGACATATTTGAGTTGTTAGCAGACCCCAGCAATCTAGTTGCCAGAGACATTTCAAACTCTTCCACCTGAGACAGGTGCTGACTGAGATAATTGATTTGGATCTTTTGAACTGATCCAATCACCTGAGGACTATCCAAGTAGTGCCCTGGGTGTGTGGTTGTAGCAAGGTTTGATTTTCCTTTTCCAATTGTTGCCTGTGTGGGACAGGGTGGCTTAATTGCTGGTATTTCTCCACAGCTGAGACTTCAACCCCGAGTAACTGTTTCACTAGGGTCAGACAGAGACCAACTGAAAACAAGACAGAGCCACTTGCCCCCCCCCACACACACACACAAACAGGTCCCAAGTTTCTCAGGCCATAGCATTGTACAGGTCCTCGGCAAAGCTCCAGGGGAAAAGTCCAATGGTGTAAAATAATCATGGTGCAGAATCAGCGGGAAAACTCTGGTAACATCAATAACCAGAGTAGATCAACGCCCCAAGGAAAGATAAGGCATATGTAACTGAAGATCCCATTCATAAACAGATGGCTGATATGTCAGAAATCAAATTCACAGTTTGGATTGCAAACAAAATTAATAGAATGGAAGAAAATTTGGAATTAAAAATTCGAGGAGCAATTCAAAAGTTG
>CAUYPK010014889.1:0-30003 GCA_963574355.1 Loris lydekkerianus
ATTAATGTTAGTTCAACCATATATTTATACTGTCTGGGAGTGTGTGGTTATAGTTCTGTGGGAGAAATAATTTGTCAGTGTTCACCAGCTTGTAAAAACTTAGTGCGAGAGCTTAAACATCTAAATAAATAATGAAATGCATTTATCATCATTGAGATTGTTTTGCTTAAAGTTAACTTATTTTGTAGAAAACAAAATGAATTGCACTTCACTTAATGCCATTTCCTGTATAGTGTCCTCATCCTTTTACCAATGAAATATTAAATGAAGTCAGCGTTTTAGTTAGTAAGCTCATGGACAAAACTTATTAGGGTCATGAAAACTGTTCAATACTAAAAGCATTTTCCATTATAAACTTTCCTCTTTTCTAAAAGTCTAGGTAATTTTGAACTAATTTATTGTGTACTGAGGAAGAAAACTGTGATTGAGGAAGACCTTGTCTTTTTTTTTTTTTTTTTTTTTTAATATAAAGCTTTATCCTACCAGTTTGTTCTTTTTTTAAAAGACAGGATTTTGCTCTTTGGCCCAGGCTGGAGTGCACTGGTGCAATCAGTTGACAGTGGCCTCAAACTTCTGACCTCAAGCATTCTTCCCACGTCAGTTTCCAGATAGCCAGGACAAAGGCAAGCCAGCAACCCTGGCTTATACTAGTTTTGGTTTGGAGCAACTTCTGAGCTTTAGTTTTCTCATTTGGACATTAATAATTATATACCTTGATAAATTTCAGAATTAATTTGAACTAGTAAAGATTTAAAATGTTACGTTTCTTCAAGTAATCAAATACGTTTTTTACATAGCTCATTACTCTAAAAGGGACATGTCCTCGTCTAATTTTTTTAATAGCAGTTATAAATGTAAAACAAAATTCCAAGTAAACAGTGATACTCCATCTGTCTTTTCAAAGAATGTACTTCCATCTCTTAGTGCTAGTTTGGCACTTAATATATTTCATTTCATGAAATTTAGCCAGGACAAAAGACAGGCCACTGGAGGCCCATAGTTCTTCAAATCTTAAGTCATTTTGATTGGGGCTAGTTTAAAAGTACAGCCTGCTTGACACGGAAGTAATTTTATGTAATTGATTACTAAATAAACTGTTTGCACCAGCCCATAAAACATTTATATCTGTTGATCTATTGAGAGAGGAGGTGCCATCATGATCAATGAAAAATCTCTTGAGTTTGAAAAGTTAAATTAATTTGCAGTGTTGGGTTGTGTATATGGTGCTAAAAGTAAATTTACTTTATAATAAACCTTACCTGTACAGTGTACAACATGATGAAATTTGCTTTTTATCCAAATATTTTGTATCTTGTAAATATAGCTTATAGGAATGCCTGTAATGCATCCTAAAAGATTCTTTATATCAAAAATATTTAAAGATAGGAGTTGAGGTTTTGAATGCAAGAAATTATCGGATGTTCTAAAATTTGGTTACTTGGGTTTGGATACCCTCAGTGGGATGATGTAAATGGTGACTAGTTGCCTATGCTTGTCTATAGGAACCATAATGTTGGTGACATCAAGTAATGTGCTTACTGGATTGCAACAAGAAGATGAAATCTTTTAGTGAAGGGAAACCATAGAAATAGGTGCCATTGGTCATTTTACAGTGCACTACAGCCTTCATTTATTTTTCCTAGGATAGTCTTCTTCCCATACCTAACACAGCTCCGGACCTGGAAGCAGCCAGTGCAGACATAACCAAAACTAGTCACAACCCACTTATAGAACACTCTAGAATGTTATTATGGTTCCCCAACTGAGCTACAGAATCTCAGTCTCTGGGGACTTTTTGAATGTCACTGTATTCATCTGACAAATACCTACTGTTTGCTAGGCATTTAAGAGTATGGCAGAGAACATAAGAACATTATTAGATTTTGGTCACCAATGAGTACCCCACCCTTGCCATAGTTAAGAAAATACTTTAGTGCTTTCTGTTGGAGTTTCAGGAAATGCAATTCAATGAGAATATTTCAAAGGGAAGTAGAAGTGGCAGTGTTTTTCTTTTACATGTAAAATATGAAGTTCTTTAAAGTTAGTTTTTTAAAAATACATGAAGTAGTGTCTGCTGTACATGTTTATACTTTACATTCTTGATTCCTTGAATATGTTTGTGTGTGTATATATATGTCTCCTTAAACCTGAATTGAAAAATTAAAGGCTGGTTTAAAAGTGTCTGACATTTCGATGTTTCTCCATTACGTCTGAGGTAACCAGAATCTTGGAAGAAAAGCAAGGGAAAATGTATACCTGCCTCAAATGAATTAAAACAGTTTATGCATAAAATGTGACTAGAAATCCGATATGTATTGCCAGACTAGCCTGTAGGTTAGTACAGTTATTATGATGGCTAATATTTATTAGTGACTTTATTAGGTAACTTGCATAATTTGATTCCCTTCCAGTAATCCTGTGTTGTCCTTATTTTAGGCATGAGGGATTTAAGCCTCCAGTTAGGTGACTAGCTGAAACGTGGTAGTATCAGGGATTCAAACCTGTTTGAGCCTTTCCTGTGCGCCACACAGCTTATATGCATGTACATAGGATAGGCGCCTCTTTTTTATGTAACCAATTGTTAAAGCTCTCATGAGTTCTTGAACTCTTTGCTTATTGAAATCATTCATAAAGATGACTATCTAAATACTTAACTATAAATTTTTTTCATTTAAATTGAACTCTTTTCTATTATAGCAAAGTCTTTTTTTAGGAGTAAGTCAGAAGAGGCTAAGTTACGCTACAAAAACAAAAAATCCTGAAATCTCAGGAAGTGATTTATATTAAGATTTAAGTTTAACTTAAGATTTTTAAGATTTATTTCTAACTTGAACTTTATATTCATCATAGGGACCCAGGCCAATGGAGCTTATACCTCTGACGCAGTACTAGTTGTAATAGAAGTCAAAAAGGGGTTTGAAGTATCTCACATGAAGATTAAATGCTTGACTAAAATTTCATGTGTCACCTGTACTCAAGAGACAGAACTGGTTACATCACCAACCAATAAAGGAAATTTAATTCTATCATGTTCTAAAAAGCCAGAAATGCACACATTAATCGCCACCACATCAGGGTTTAAATGAGCAGCTCCAGAGCAACACTACAAATAAAACGTCTAGTAGAAGACAACGTTTCTAAGCACAAAATAGATGATGTGAAGTTTAGGCACTCAGTGTGTGCTCAGTAGAGAACCATAAGTGCTTATTTAAACTTTTTTTTTAAAGATACTTTAGCTACCTTTGGTGATTTGTTTTCCTGCCAGACTAAAGGTGCTAAATAAGATGCAGAACTCGGGGGAAGAAGCACATGGGCAGTTGCAAGACCTGAGTTGTAAGATGTCAGTCAGGCATTGAGATAAATTACAAAACTAAACTGGATACAAAAAGTACCATCATTTGGAACAAATCAGTGCGATGACTAACAACCTTAGGCTCCAATGTATGTATACCTTAATAGACCTAAGGGCATCACTTTCCACACAGCACAGAACAATTAAATACCCTTCTAGAACACAAACCATTAACTTTGGTTTTGTGTTTTTTAAGGCAAGGAATTTTGTAATCCAATATTTTCAAGGAATATTATTAGGTACCTATGGGTATAATTGTTTAGCAAATATTGGGCTAAGCTTTAATGTGCTGGTGTGAATTTTGACAGTCATTGTATAGGTCAGCATCCCAGAAGACAGCAGATAATATGCCCTCAATGGTTAACTGAGAAGCATTCAACCATTCAACAAAGAGAAATTAACAATTTTGTGATACAGGCCTAAAGGGGTAAGGGGGTTGAGGGGGAGCAGTTACCCGAAATACAGAGAAACTAAATGGAAAGGACTTCCTTGAGGAAGCTGTGACCTTAATGGGAGGATACAGCCAACTTGTGGCAATCCCACAGGAAGAAGAAACCAAGAACAGATAGCGTCACCTCTCCGTCCCCTCTGATGTCCTGCTGGTCTTCTCTGCCCCTCCGCTCCTTTAGCCCAAACCAAGAGAAAGACGGATCAAAGGAGCCACTGTACAGATCAGCCTTTTGGGTAGGGAGCAGAGTGGAGCATAGTAAAGTGTGGGAGACAGAAAATATCCTGTACTGTGGGTCCCTTCTTTTCATAGATAAATACTTGGGACTACTGTTATACAGACACATTTTGGGAAAAGTCATCATCCATTAGGACATCCAAACTGATAGAGATATTTGCACAATTTTTTGGAAGTGACAATATAATGAAAGCATCTACATGAACATGAAACAGTTTCAATGTAATGAAATCAAGTGTTGTTTTGGGAGGAGTGCCATCACTTTTGATTTGCCCACTATGATCACAGACTTGGTCATTTTTGTAAAAATCCTCCAGGGCTTTAATTTTTCCAAAGACCTTTCTTAACCATTTAATTTTCAGATAATTTTCTCTTGAAGCATCTATTATAAGGCATTCATGTAAATTATCTTTTTCTCAGTTTTTAATTGAGTTAACTGTCGAATCCTCATCTGACAATGACTTTTGTTGTGGTTTGAGTTCTCAAACATCGCTTTCACTGACTTCATCTACCTAAATGAGACTCTTGTTAAACTGCGCACGTATACAGGCAAGTTAGTAAAGGAAGACGTTTTTAAAGAAAAAAAAAAGAATGAGGATTACATAATTGTTTTGAAATAATTATCCTTGGCTACGAAGATTGATAACACAAATGATGTTCATACAGGCAGTTGCTGGGCAGATGTCCTTGCAGAAGTATTTTTTGTGTAAGGTCGTGATAGCCTTTGTGCAAGGTTTCATTTTTTGAGCAGTCTTTTGTGATAGTTTTGTTATCAGGCATACAAGAATGAGGACCTTCTGTTCATGGCCTCTCCTGGTCTTTTGCCAGGGGTTTTTGCTTATTGTTTTTAATAATAATGACTCCATTTTTGATCGTGACAATTTTCACAACTTCATAAAATCCTGCAACTTAAATTTTAGTTTCATATGTTTGCACTGTTTTGTTGGCTACATTGCCAAGAAAACTGCCAATAAATAGGTTTGGATGTAGTCTTATATAAAGACTAACTTTATAAACAGATGTTCACTAATGAAAATACTCTTGCTTCTCTAGAACTTCATTAAGATAAGAACTCAATGAATATGCAGCTAAAAAGAGCCCCTAGACTTAATGAATAAATGACAGACTTTAACTAGATCAAATAGGAATTGGATAAGTGTGACTCATAATTCTTTATTCCCTTGTCTGTTTTAGAGACTTGCCCACAATAAGGTCCACCAAGAGTCTTGGTCAGATGGTCCCACAGAACTTAACAGATAACTCTCGTTTCTTCTCAACCAAGAATCCAGTCTGAGAGAAATAATTCATCAGTCAATTTTTTAAATTATTTTTTTAGAATTGTATCTTAAATATATTATGGATAATTGGCTGTCTTTTTTTTTAGAGACAGAGTCTCACTTTATAGCCCTTGGTAGAGTGCCGTGGCGTCACATCTCACAACCTCCAACTCCTGAGCTTAGGCCATCTCTTGTCTCAACCTCCCAAGTAGCTGGGACTACAGGCGCCTGCCACAACACCAGGCTATTTTTTTGTTGCAGTTTGGCAGGGGCCAGGTTCAAACCAGCCACCCTTGGTATATGGGGCTAGCGCCCTATCCACTGAGCCATAGGCACCATTGGCTTTCTTAAAAGCCAGAAAAGTAAAATTTAATACATTCTGATTTTGACAGAAAAGACTGAAACTTAAAATGTTGTTTTAATACACCTCCACTTTACTTTTTCAATATTTTTACTAACTACTTTCACGTTATAAAAAAATTAACGTACTCGGCACCTGTGCACAGTGGTTGGGATGCCAGCCACATATACCAAGGCTGGCGGGTTCAAACAGCCTGGGCCAGCTAAAACAATAACAACTGCAACAACAACAACAACAACAACAACAACAAAAATTAAACATTAATGAGAGTGAGCATACTATTGTACACTCTTTAGAGGTAGAGCATTCAACAAAGGTTGGCCAGGCAGGTTCAATGCCTGTGGTCACTAGCAGGTCCTAACAGTCACCCTTCCTTTTATAATTGCATCCCCCCAGCTGGGCATGGTGGCTCATACCTGTAATCCTATCACTCTGGGAGGCCGAAGCTGGTAGATAGCTTGAGCTCACAAGTTCGAGACCAGCCTGAACAAAAGTGAGTCCTGTCTCTACTAAAAATAGAATAACTGAGGCAAGAGGATCACTTGAGCCTAAGAGTTGTGAGCTATGATGCCATAGCACTCTAAACAGAGCAATAGCTTGAGACTCAGTCTCAAAAAAAAAAAGAAATTGCACTCCTCCCTACCTCTACAGATGTTCCATGGTCACCCCGGAAGCAATTCCATGTCTGCAATGAATGCCTCAAACACTTGAGGGATGGCCCTTTTGTAAACAATGCAGAGATTATTCTTGACATAAGTGACTCCATCTTAGAAAAATACTCATATCAAAAGGCATCAAGCCAACAGAGACCAGAGGTTCACAGACTACACCCAACCAGACTGAAAAAAGACGTAGCCATTTATTGTCAGTATTCACCAAGGGCCACAAAAAGAGCAGGACTTCACCACTAGGCCCTGTCATCTCCTGTCATTCACAATAAGCACCCAGTGTCTACCACGGAAAGCTCTTCCTAAATCGAGGACTCTGCCTTGCAAGATGCTGGTGACCATCTCCTGATGACCAGCTGGACTGGCCAAGGGCATGCTTCTTGTCTACATGCCTCCTTTTGGACAAGTACATTTCTTGTACTTGTACTCTTTCTATCTTGTTTTATCTTGATGTTGTTGCTTTGTTTGATGTGGGAATTTTATCCATAACACTTAGATATGGAGTAAGTACCTTGTGTATGGTTTGCTGTATCGACTGACTTGTGGGTTGGCTTCAGCCTGTGTGCTCACAACTCTGACTAAAGTGAATGGGTATAGTAAGGAGAACCGTCTCCTTGGGAAGTCCACCTAGTGCATGGCTTTTATGGTTGAAACAGCATCGATAAACATTGATGCTATGGAAAGACACAAACTGACCTTGCACTGCTCATAACACGAAGTCTCACTCAAATATTACCTGACGTGGAAACAATAAGCTGGTGGGAACAGCCCAGAGGATGAAGGCTTCTCACGCGTGGAGTCTTGAGACCGATCCCCTTCTCAGCCAGGGACCCAGAAGGTGTCTTGCCTCACTCCTCCCTTCCGCCTGGGTTCTCTAATATACTGTATTTAAATACCTGTTTCCTTTGGTAGAGAACAATGTTTCAGAAAAATTTCTGATCTCTCCCCTAATTTTAATGCAATCATAAGGAAATCAGATAATATGCTAAGAAAACAGCTCTGCAAAATTTATTCTGGTTTTGCTAGTATTTCACATATATCACTCAATTTTTATCACATATGCTAGGATTTATTAAATGAGTGTTAAATTTCAAATTTGGTTATCAAATACTTTTTTCTTCAATACATATATATTCATCTAGGAAAGAAGCACTTTTTCTTTTTTTTTTGAGACAGTCTTACTCCGTCGCCCTGGGTTGACTGCCATGGTGTCATTATAGCTCACAGCACTCTCACACTCTTGGAGTGAATCAATCTCCTGCCTCAGCCTCCCAAGAAGGTGGGACTACAGGCGCCCTCCATGGTGCTTGGCTAGTTTTTCTATTTTTAGTAGAGATGGGGTCTCCCTCTTGCTCAGGCTGGTCTCAAAATCCTGAGCTCAAGCAATCTGCTCACTTTGGCTTCCCATAGTGCTAGGATTACAGGTGTGAGCCACTGTGCCTAGTCCACCTTTTTCTTTTTAAAGATGGTAGGGAATCGCTACAGTTTGTTGGCAGGGCAAGGGGCAAGATGAGAGAAAAAATTCTCGCCTTGAGAGGGCTATGCAGTTTTTCAATTTGCTGGGATCAGGAGATCATGCATTAAATTCTATAGACATTTATTGCATGAATGTTATATCCTATAGGCACTGAAGACAAAGTGGTGAGGACTAACTTGGTTCTTGCCTTAATGGAACTTAGACTAACAAGAAAAAATTTAAACTTGAACTACTAGGTATAGCATAATATAAACAAGCATATCTAAACCAAAACAACTTCTTAAAGGTTTTGGACTGAGAAACATATTAAAATGTCCTGTTGTGAAAATATATTCAGATAATTTTCACGGGCAGCTAGTTATCGGATGAATACCATTAAACATAGATTTAAGAAAGCAAATATTTAGACATTAATTAAATGATAGTTGTAGTTATGTTTGATAAACATGCCACACATGAAAGTGAATGCTGCCAAGTTTGACAGTTCTCACTGGTGCATCTAAATATTCAGACTCATCAGAGAAGGGCAGTTCAAACAGCAAAAAATCAACAGGATGAACTTGAAAGTATAAGCATCGGCACTGAGTTACTTGACTGGTTGTACATACAAGGTTGTTCCTGAAGTAGGACCTAAAATTTACCAATAATTTCTACTTGGAAAATGACTCTGTCCACTAATTCTATCTCTACCTCTAGCTCATCCAGATAGATTAAGGAAAAAAAAAAAAAAAAGCTATCCAAGGGCAATGACCCACACCTATAATTCTAGCACTCCAGGAAAAGAAAGCAGGAGGATTTTTGAGCTCAGGAGTCTGAGATCAGCCCTGAGACCACCAAGCACCCAATTCTACTAAAAATATAAACACTAGCTAGTTGTTGTGGCAGGTGCCTGTACTCCTACTCAGCTTCTTGGGAGGCTGAGGCAGGAGGATCTCTTGAGCCCAAGAGTTTGAGGTTGCTGTGAGCTATGACACCATGGCCCTCTACAACAGAGTGAGAATGTCTCCAAAAAAAAAAAAGTCTAATAATCTGACAACACAATAAATGAAGTCTGTTTTTTTGACTTTTTCTTTCTTTTTCTTTCTTTTTTTTCTTTCTTTGAAAATTTCATCTCGTATGACAATACAGCTGAGGCAAAACTAGGACTAGTAACTTTTAATTTGGCGACAATATGTGATGTCATCAATTCTAAGCATTTGTGACATATTGGTTACAAATAATAGCTTACAAATTCACAACAACAAAAATGTGTTCATCCTAGCACTCTGGGAAGCCAAGGCAGGTGAACTGCCTGAGCTCACAGGTTCAAGACCAACCTGAACCAGAGCGAGACCTCATCTCAAAAAATAACCAAGTGTTGTGGGGGACACCTATAGACCCAGCTACTTAGGAGGCTGAGGCAAGAGAATTTCTTGAGCCCATGAGTCTGAGGATGCTGTGAGCTGTGATGCCTTAGCATTCTGCCGAGGGTAATAAAGTGAGACTTTGTCTCAAAAAAAAAAAAAAAAACAAAAGTTCATGATGACTTACTTTCTTAAATCTTTCTACCCTCTTTTGCTATAGGTTGCTTCTCAGTGCTTTCCAATTTCAGAAGTTAAAGAGAAGCACCTTGGTTACCTTGCTACATTGCACTAACTTTTGAGAATTATTCACATTCCTTATGGTAGGGGAACAATAGGCAGAGAGCTGGCAATAGCACCCAGTTCATTTAAAATCACATCTTCACAGGGCAATCTTATCATCCTATTTGAAGTACACAAAAATATATTCCAATCTCCATAGGAAGTAACGTAATTTATCTTTCTAGCCCCCTCAACATATTATTTTTCATCTCTTACCACAATTTTCTTCTGTTTTCAGGTTTTGCACAAAAGAGTGATTCTCTTCTCTGAAACACATTTTATTTTAATTTTTGGAAGTAAACTGTGACATGGAAAATTTTAACACAGACTGGACTTGAAGAATCAAAATTATTGTACTCTACCCTTGGTCACTTAGATGGTGACTCTCAAACTTTAGCCTAAGTCAGAATCACTAGAGGGCATGTTAAAACATAGGCTGTTGGGTGCTACCCCCAGAATTTCTGATTTAGTAGCTCTAGGGTGGGGATTGAGAATTTGCGTTTTTGTAAGTTCTTGGGTGCTGCTGCTGGTCCTAAGAAAAGCCTTTCAGAACCACTGCTTTAGAGAAAGGTGTTCAAATGCTGAAGGAAATGGAATGTTAGCATGGATCTGCTTTGTGCAACCTGAACCATAGCCTCTGTGGAGGCCTATAACACTTGCCGTTCATTCCAGGCATTAAGAAATAGTTTGGGGAGGATGACACCAAACAACCACCATGAGCCCTGTAGGAGATGTCTTCTGTATCTGAGAATCAACAGTGCAGGATTCTACAAAGCAATTGACCCAGCTCCAGGGGGGTAACAAAATCTTGGAATGTTAGAGGTCAGGTGACAGTGCTGAACTGTCAGGGATAAAATAGGTGAAATTACCACAAAAAGTCACAAGGATGAAATGGCAATTATAGTGTTTTGCTACTGGAATCTGTGGCAATGACTAAGTGATCGTAAAGGTTGCCAGATGTGAAACAGATGGGCAGCATGCTAAAATGTGCTTGACGTAATAGGTGGAAATTCACAGGTCTTCTAGTCAGAAGCATCATTCAGGTCACTGTAGTGGGGTTCATGATGTTTTTATTCAATTTCCAAATCTAAGCCAGCTCAGAATCTGAGGTTTCTTTAAGAAAAAATTCTTCCCAAACCACAGTAGAGTCCATAAGAAAGAAAAGAAGAAAGGAAGGGAGGGAGAAAAAATCCTGCAAATCTTCCACCAGTGTTCATAGTGATTCTTCCCTCAAACATTCCCTACAGTCTGTTCAACAAGCTGACTCTGCACTGAGGAAAGGGAAATACCCAGAACTCCTGGGGATTATATTAGAAAATCATTCTGGACTTAACACTGAAACCAGAGACTAGAAATGCCAATGTGCCCCCACCCCCACCCCCCGTAAGAATTGGGTTTATGGCTGACAAGGATGGATGGAGGCTTGATCCATAAAACAGATTCACTGGGGTAATCAGTTCCTAAAATGGCCCACAGTGCTTCTCTACGCATACAGGTGGTCACTTTCCATATTATACTGGAGTTCGTCTGTATGAGCAATGGAATATGACAAATGATGGCATGTCACTTCTGTAATTAGGTTATAAAAGCATACAGCTTTCCACGTGAATCTAGCTGACACATCTTGCTGACACCCAAGCAGTCTATGGAAAGGTCCACATGGAGAGAAAATGAGGCTTCCAGGTGGCACATGTAGCTCAGTGGGTAGGTTGCCAGCCACATACACCAGAGCTGGCGGGTTCGAATCCAGCCCGGGCCACCAAACAACAATGACAACTACAACAACAACAAAAAAAATAGCCAGGCATTGTGGCGGATACCTATAGTCCCAGCTACTTGGGAGGCTGAGGCAAGAGAATCGCTTAAGCCCAAGAGTTTGAGGTTGCTGAGTTTGAGGTTTTACCCAGGGTGACAGCTTGAGACGCTGTCTCAAGAAAAAAAAAGAAAAAGAAAAAGAAAAGAAAATGAGACTTCTAGATTCAGCCACTGAGGAACTTATGCCAGCCAACCACTGAGTAAGCCGGAAGCAAATCCTCTGTCCTCCGGATGACAGAGGCCGGACCATCCAGTGAAGTTCCTTCTGGATTCCTGACCCACAGAAATCTGGGGATAAATTTTTGTTATTTTAAGTTGCAAAATTTGGGGGTAATTTGTTATGCAGCTGTACATACCTACCAGAGCAATACTGCTCTACCATGCCAGATTATTTGAAGCCAATCCCCGATACACTATCATTGCATTTGAACATTGAATATTGAATTGTGCCTTTCTAAAGATAATTTTTTCTAAATATACCACAACATTATCACACTTAAAAACTAACAGTAACTGCTCAATATTATCAAATATCCAATGTGTTCAATCACTGTTCAGATTGCCTTATAAATGTTTTGAAGGTTGTACAATTCAGGATTCATGTAAGTTTCATATACTGCAATTAGTTGGTACATTTTATTTATTTATTTATTTAGAGACAGAGTCTCACTTCGTTGTCCTCGGTAGAGTGTTATGGCATCACAGTTTACCGCATCTTCAGCTCTTGGGCTTAGGCGATTCTCTTGCCTCAGCCTCCTGAGTAGCTGGGACTATAGGAGCCTGCCACAATGCACAGCTGTTTTTTTGTTGCAGTTTGGCTGGGGCTGGGTTTGAACCCACCACCCTCGGTATATGGGGCCGGCGCCCTACTCACTGAGCCACAGGCGCCACCCAGTACATTTCATTTAATTTATATATTCTTTCTCAATTACTTTTTTTTCTTTTTGACTTATTTGTTAAATAAATAGGGTTATTTTCCTATAGAATGTCTCACGTTCTGTATTTTGCTGACTGCATTCACATGGTGCTATTTAACACGCTTCTCTCCCTTATATTTTCTACTACTTGGTAGTGACAAACACTTGTTCAGATTAAGAGTTTTTCATTTGTTTGTTTGTTTGATAAGACTACATTCCAGATGGTACTTTCATCAGAAGGTATATACATTGGATAGCTCTCTGTGATATTAGCAGAAATGGATGGTCATTTCCTAGAGACAGTCTTTCATAAGAGATTGGA
This sequence comes from Loris lydekkerianus, assembly GCA_963574355.1. NCBI lineage: Eukaryota > Metazoa > Chordata > Mammalia > Primates > Lorisidae > Loris > Loris lydekkerianus. The sequence continues at coordinate 12,497 of CAUYPK010014889.1, forward strand.
AAATTGTAATATTCCATCTCTACCAGGTCTTATTTATTAACTAGACTAATTTTTTTTTTATTCTGTGAGTCCATAATGTTTTTGGAGACAATTGTAGATTGTCTGCCCTTATGAAGAAGGTGGTTAGGCAAATAATCATAAAAGAACATCAACGAATATATGTGCCAAAAATACCAGACAGGGAGTGCCACCCACATGCACAACCCAGGCTCGGTGCCTGACTCTACCCACTTCACAGAGCAAAAATGACTCTACTCTTGCAGTCTGCCGTGGCCTCCGCACAAGTCTTAGTCTTTCATTGGGCAAGTCCATTTCTCTATTCCAGCCCTCGCCAGTCTCATCCAGTCCCAGCTTTAATTATTGCCTCTGTTGGAATGACTCCTGCTACTACCCAGTCATTCTTCCTTTGTGTTTATTTAAAATCTTGAGTTCTTTGAAGCTCACTCCCTCCAGTAATGCCACTGACTCCATCTTTTTGTCCTTGTTATCCACAGGCCTTCTGAATCTCCTTGAGGACGTTATCAGTCCAGTGATAGCTTGATAGCTTTTATCTCTATCCTGACTCATATGATGTTATGTGTCTCTGTCTTTTTTTTTTTTTTTTTTTTTTTGAGTTTTTTGGGTTTTTTTTTTAAAATTAATATTAGGGTGCAATTTTTAGGTTACATTGTCCACGCTTCTAGGGTAAAGTTCCATTTGTAGAAGAGCCCTTTAATCCAGGGGATGTGTTATTCACCCTTACAATGTGCACATTAGGTGAGACCCCGCCTCATGCCTTCCTCCTTCTGCCAGTCATCCCCTCCCCACTTGCTTCCCTCTCCCCCCTACTGGATTGTATTGGTGTTTTATTGTTCTTAGCTAGATTAATTTTTAAAGAGCCACTTCCCCTCATTTTATATATATATATATATATATATATATGCAATGCAGTCAGAATAAATGTATGATACATATCCTCTATCAGTTTTGAAAATAATGAGTTGGTTTGCTAGTATGCTGTGAAGATAGCCAACTAGGTTATTTTCTCTTAAATATCATTATGAATTTATGGTTTTAATCATATTGGTTGCATTTCAAACCATTGCAACTCATTATTCATATTGACTGTCAAATTGTTTTATTTTTGAACAGGGATAGCATTTTCAAGTTGGCATCAGAGTGTTTTCGATATGACCCCAGTAGAACTGATAATTTCTTTGCTTTCTGTTATGACATGATGTTTTAGGTTTATCATATTCATTTTCTGGTCCATACCTAGAATCAGCCATTTCTCCAGGAAGCACCAACTCCTTTTACCTGGAGATGGTATTTAGACCACAGTCTGTATACTAGATGTGCTTATTGCTGCTGAGTTGGTTGTTTTTTTCTAGGCTTTTTCTAGTGGGTCAATTCAAATTCAGGACTGCAGGAATTTTTTTAATTTTTTTTTTTTTTTTTTTTTTTTTTTTGAGATAGAGCCTCAAGCTGTCACCTGGGTAGAATGCCGTGGCTTCACAGCTCACAGCAACTTTCAACTCCTGGACCCAAGTGATTCTCCTGCCTCAGCCTCCCAAGTAGCTGGGACTACAGGTACCCACCACAGCACCCAGCTATTTTTTGGTTGCAGCCATCATTGTTTTGCAGGCCGGGGCTGGATTCAAACCGGCCAGCTCAGGTGTAGTGGTGTATGTGGCTGGCACCTTAGCCGCTTGAGCCACAGGCACCGAGCCAATTTTTTAAAATTGTTAATTGACAAATAATAATTGTATGCATTTATACACTACAATGTGATGTTTGATATATTTACATATTATGCTATATAAATAAAACTAATTGACATCCATAACTTCACATGCTTTTTTTTTCTGGTGCAACCATTTAAAATCTGCTTTAAATTTTTGAAAAATATATTACATTATTATTAACGATAGTCACTATGCTGTGCAATAGATCTCAAAAAATTCCTTCTGTCAGCTCGGTGCCCATAGCACAGTGGTTATGGCGCCAGCCCCATGCATCGAAAGTGGCGGGTTCAAACCCAACCCAGGCAAACGTCAACTGCAACAACAACAAAAGAAAAATAGCTGGCCATTGTGGCAGGCACCAGTAGTCCCACCTTCTTGGGAGGATGAGGCAAGAGAATTGGTTAAGCCCAAGAGCTGGAGGTTGCTGTGAGCTGTGATGTCACAGCACTCTACTGACTCTGTCTCAAAAAAAAAAAAAATTTCTTCTGTCTAACTGAAACTTTGTACCGTTTGGCCAACATCTCTCCATCTCCCTACTCCATAATAATTTACATTAATTATTCACTTACATAATTAATTAAATGATTAATTAAATCATGTGCCCACAAAGGAGCAGTTGTTTTCTGAGCCCCAGGCCATGTGTTTCTTTTTATTTTTCTTGAACAATGCCTCTGGAAAGTTTATGTGCCAGGTCATTTAGCAACACATTCAGGAGGCTTTCCCTCAAATAACTAAAGAATCAATAATAAATATCAGATTATCATTCCTAGACTTAATCCAATAACTTACATAGAATCTAGTAACCCATAGTGATGTTATGTGATGCAAACAAAGTGGGAATTTTTGTCATATTTCAAACTATTCTCATCATTCTTTGAGATTATGTGAATGAATAAATCTGGCTTGCTAATTCCTCAGCCATTTTTACCTTCTTCCTTGTATAGACCCTAATTTGCTCCAGCAACAGTGTAAAATAGCTGCAGAGAATGAATCGTGTTTCATCTAAGAGGTGGTTCTCAAATCTGGCTTTCCATTATAATCCCTGTGAGAGAATTGTACAAATACTGATACCAGGGCACCCCTATTCAGAATAATTAAATCAGAATCTCTGCAAGTTTGGTACAGGTGAAAATATACTTTAAAAACGATAACAGCTTATCTTGTGCACCCAAGAAGCAGAAACATAGGTTTATGGCAATTTAGCCTCTTTAACAGCGACCAGGGGAAGGTGCATGACTCTGATCTGAATGATGAGAGTCACAGAGAATTTCACTCGAGGCTTCAGGTGAAAATTTTCCTCCCTGAAACAAGAGAAGAATGTAAGGTGAAAGACCATTTTAGGGTCGGTGCTGGTGCTTCCTGCGGGGAGCAATGTCCGGGGAGTGGGCAGTGCTGGGTGTGGTGTCCGTTTTCCAGCTCTGAGGGAAGACAGCTGCAGCAGCAGAGACGCAGGCAGAGCAGCAAGATCCAGAGGTCCCCCTGAGTTCCTCAGTAGGCAAACAGTGCCGCTGTCCACATAGGGAGAATAAGGGGGGTGACAACAGGAATTACAGTTTACAAAAATAGGAGAAGAGTTGCAAAAGTGAAGGTCTGGAAGGGCGAGACAGAAAAATCAAAGAAATAGGCTCCAACCCGCCCACCTGCAACACGGGTTTTAGGCAGACACGCGGCAGCGGGCTGGAACATCCAAGAAACCCGGCAAGGCCAGGTGCCGAACTGTGACTGCAAAGGGCATCAGCATGAAGAGATCTCCTGCAGCTGCCGGTGCGGGGAGACGCTTGTCTACGCGTCTCCAGCACCTCTGGGGCCTGCAGCTCAGTCCTGCGGCAGGTCCTGCTATTGCTGAGCAGGACCGGTAGGTGGCGAGAGAAGAAAGACACAGAACCGAGGGGCGGAAGGGCCCGCGCGGCCTCGCGGTGTCTCTGCCCCGACCCGTCCCCCCGTCTCACAGGGGTGACCTGCGTGGAAAGGCTTCAGTTTCATCCCCTTTCCACATCTCAGACACATTCCTCGTTTGTCCATTTCTAACCGAGAACCATATAGGGAAAGGGGATTCTGGGAAATGTAGTTCCTATCCTTTCCCAGGAAAGGGGATAAAGAAGCAAGTTGAGATCTTTCCAGAGCGTCCAAATTTGGTGGTTAAAATCAGTAATAAAGACCACACCTACGGTGCATCTTAGAAGGATACGGGTGAAATTTACTAAATGTAGAATATAAATGTCTTAACACAATAACTAAGAAAATGCCATGAAGGCTATGTTAACCAGTTGGATGAAAATATTTCAAACTGTATATAAAACCAGCACATTGTACCTTATGATTGCATTATTGTACACAGCTATGACTTAATAAAATAAAAAAAAAAGACTACTTTGGGATGATATTAGTTGACTCCTTCTCAGAACCTTGTCTTTCCACATTGTTATAAATGAAGATCAATTTTCTTAAATTTGTAGGGCCCATGACTCTTTCTCATAGAGATCTGCTACTTCTCTCTTATACAAATAAGTACAGACTGTAACAATGAATAAAGGATTATGAATAAAAATTCAAAGGATCACAAGGATTTCAAAAATTAAAAATTTGAAGAAGCAGATTGATACTAGAAATAAAGATTGAGGCTGGACGCTGTCTCTCACTCCTATAATCCCATCACTTTGGAAGGCCAAGGTGGGAAAATCACTTGAGGCCAGCTATTCTGGACCAGCCTGGACAATATACCAAGACCTTGAACCTAAAAAATATATGTATTTTTCAAGGCAGAGTCTCAGTTTGTTGCCCTCAGTAGAGTGCTGTAGTTTTAACAGCTCACAACAAACTCAGAGATCCTCTTGCCTCCCAACTAGCTAAGACTACAAGCTTTTGCCACAACACCCAGTTATTTTTAGAGACAGGGTCTCACTTGTGCTCAGGCTGGTCTTGAACTCCTGAGCTCAAGCAATCCTCCTGTCTTGGCCTCCCAGAGTGCTAGGATTATAGGCGTGAGCCACCTCTCCCAGTTTCTTACAAAATACTTTTTTAAAAATTACCTGGGCCAGCCTCAGTGGTTCATGCCTGTGATCCTAGCCCTCTGTGAGGCTGAGGAAGATGGGTTGCTTGAGCTCAGGAATTTGAGACCAGCCTGAGCAAAAGCAAGACCCCGACTCTACTGAAAAATAGAAAATATTATCTGGACATTGTGGTGGGCACCCAGCTACCTGTGAGGCTGAGGCAGGAGGATCTCTTGAGCCTAAGAGTTTAAGGCTGCTGTGAGCTATGATGACACCCTGACACTCGACACAAGGCAACAGAGCAAGACTCTGTGTCACACACACAAAAATTTTTCAAACTGAAACCTTTGGGATTTTCATCTTCAGTTTCTGAAATTGACAACCATTGTAAGGAAGAAAGCAATCCCCAATTCTGGGCTCATCTCTCTTGTCTTTCCACTTCTCCTGGATCTTGACTTACACCACAAATTCTTGCCTCTTTAGTTGTTTTCAAGTGTCTTCAAAATGAAGATTTTTGGCTTGACCCCCATAGCACAGTGGTTATGGGGCCAGCCACATACACTGAGGGTGGCAGGTTCAAACCCAGCCGCAGGTCAGCTAAATAACTGCAACAATAAAAATAGCCAGGCGTTGTGGCAGGCGCCTGTAGTCCCAGCTACTCAGGAGGCTGAGGCAAGAGAATAGCTTGATCCCAAGAGTTTGAGGTTGCTGTGAGCTATAATGCCATGGTACTCTACCAAGGGCAACAAAGGGAGACTCAGCCTGAAAAAAAGAAAAGAAAAGAAAATATGTAGAGTCTCCATCTTTTATGGCTGCATAGTATTCCATGGTATACATATATCACAATTTGTTAATTCATTCATGGATTGACGGGCATTTGGGCTGCTTCTATGACTTGGCAATTATGAATTGGGCTGGAATAAATATTTGAATGCAAATGTCTTTGTTGTAAAATGATTTGTGTTCATCTGGGTAGATACCCAGTAATGGAATTGTGGAATCAAACAGTAGGTCAAGTTTTAGTTCCTTGAGAATTTTCCCTATTTCTTTCCATAAAGATTGTATTAATTTGCAATACTGCTAGCAGTGTAGACGTGTTCCCTTCTCTCCACATCCACGCCAACATCTACAGTTTGGGATTTTGTGATATGGGCTATTCTTACAGGAGTTAGGTGATATCTCAAAGTGGTTTTGATTTGCATTTCTCTGATAATTAAAGACGATGAACATTTTTTCAGGTGTTTGTTGGCCATGCATCTGTCATTTTCTGAGAAGTTTCTGTTCAAGTCTCTTGCCCACAAACAAATGGGATGTTTTGTTCTTTTCTTAATGATTAATTTGAGTTATATGTAGATTCTACTTGTCAGACCTTTGTTGAAATCATAACCTGCAAAAATCTTCTCCCATTCTGAAGGCTGTCTGTTTGCTTTACTCGCAGTGCCCTTAGCTGAGCAGAAGCTTTTTAGTTTGATCAAATCTCAGTGATATATTTTTGGTGTTGCTTCAATTGACAGGGGGTTCCTCCTCATAAAATATTTTCTCAGGCCAATATCTTCAAGCTTTTCCCATGAACTATCTTCTGGTATTTTTATAGTTTCATGTCTTAAATTTAAATCTTTTATCCAGTGAGAATCAATTTTTGGTAGTGGTGAAAGGTGTGGGTCCAGTTTCAGTCTTCTACAGGTCGCCAGCCAGTTCTCCCAGCACCATGTGTTAAATAGGGAATCTTCTTCCTGATACGATACCTGTTTTTGTTAGGCTTATCAAAGATCAAATGATGATATGTGGCTGGGTTCATCTCTAGACTCTCTATTCTATTTCATAGATCTACTTCTCTATTTTTGTGCCAATACTATGCTGTTTTGATCACTATAGATTTATAGTATAACCCAAAGTCTGGTAACGTGATGCCTCCAGATTTGTTTTTATTTCTAAGTAATGTATTGGCTCTTCAAGGTCTTTTTCTGATTCCATATAAAATGAAGTACTATTTTTTTCAAGTTTTTTTTTTTTTTTTTTTTTTTTTTGAGAGACAGAGTCTCACTTTATCACCCTCAGTAGAGTGCCGTGGCATCACACAGGTCGCAGCAACCTCCAACTCCTGGGCTTAGGCGATTCTCTTGCCTCAGCCTCCCGAGTAGCTGGGACTACAGGCACCCACCACAATGCCTGGCTATTTTTTTATTGCAGTTTGGTCAGGGCCAGGTTCAAACCTGCCACCATAAGTATATGGGGCCGGCACCCTACCCACTGAGCCACAGGCACCACCCTTTTCAAGTTCTTTAAAGTATGACATTAGTGTTTTGATAGAGATTGCATTAAATCTGTAGATTGCTTTGAATAGCATGGATATTTTAATAATGTTGATTTTTCCCAGACACAATTGTGGTATATTTTTTCGTTTGTTAATATCTTCTGTTATTTCTTTTTTCAGGGTTTCATAATTCTCTTTATAGAGATCTTTCACGTCCTTTGTTAGATAAATTCCCAGGTATTTCATCTTCTTTGGCACTATTGTGAAAGGAATAGAGACCTTGACTGTATTTTTGGCTTGACTACTGTTGGAATATATAAAAGCTACTGATTTATAAGTATTGATTTTATATCCCAAGACACTGCTATAGTCATTGATTGCTTCTAAGAGCTTTGTAGTTGAATCCATGGAGTTTTCCAGGTATAAGATCATGTCACTCATGAAGAGTGAGAGTTTGACCTCCTCTGACTTCATTTGAATACCTTTGATCCCCTTCCCTTGCCTGATTGCAATAACTAGGACTTCCAGTTCTATGTTGAATAGCAGTGGTGACAATGGGCATCTTGGTCTCAATTACCTTAGGCTAAATGATAGCTGGGTCAAAGATGAGATTAAGAAGGAGATCATCAGATTTTTGGAACAGAATGATAATGAAGACACAAATTATCAAAACCTGTGGGATACTGCAAAGGCAGTCCTACGAGGGAAATTCATAGTATTGGAAGCCTTCATCAAGAAAACAAAAAGAGGCTTGGCACCTGTGGCTCAGTGACTAGGGTGCCAGCCACATACACTGCAGCTGGCAGGTTCAAACATGGCTAGGGCTTGCCAAACAAGAATGACAACAACCAAAAAATAAGCCAGGCTGGGCAGCACCTGTGGCTCAGTGGGTAGGGCGCTGGCCCCACATACTGAGGGTGGCAGATTCAAACCCAGCCCTGGTCAAACTGCAACAAAAAAATAGCCAGGTGCTATGGCAGGCACCTGTAGTCCTAGCTACTTGGGAGACTGAGGCAAGAAAATCACCTGAGCCCAGGAGTTGGAAGTTGCTGTGGGCTGTAACGCCATAGCACACTCCCAAGGGTGTTAAATTGTGACTCGGACTAAAAAAAAAAAAAAAAAAAAAAAAAACAGAAAGAGAGAAAGTTAGCAATTTAATGGGTCATATTAAGAAACTGGAAAAGGAGGGCTGCCCTTGTGGCTCAAAGGAGTAGGGAGGTGCTGGAGGTGGCAGGTTCAAACCTGGCCCTAGCCAAAAAATGCAAAAAAAAAATAAAAAAATAAAAAAATAAAGAAAAGAAAAAAGAAACTGGAAAAAGAAGATCAATTCAACCCCAAACCTAGCAGACAAAATGAAATAAGTGAAATTGGAGCAGAATTAAATGAAACTGAAAACAAAAGAATCATTCAGAAGATCAATGAAACAAACAGTTCTTTGAAAAAAATTAACAAAATTAACAAACCTTTGGCTAACCTAACCAGAAACAGAAAAGTAATATCTCTAATAACATCAATCAGAAATGATAAAGGACAAATAACAACAGATACCACAGAAATTCAAAAATCCTCTATGATTACTACAAAAACTCTACTCTCAGAAATATAAAAATCTGGAGGAAATGGACCTAGATGGAAGCAGACCATCTTCCTAAAGTCAACCAGAAAGAAATAGAAAATTTGAATTGACCTATATCAAGCTCTGAAATTGTATCAATTATACACAATCTTCCAAAAAAGAAAAGTCCAGAACCAAATGGTTTCACTTCAGAATTCTACCAAACCTTCAAAGAGGAACTGGTACCTATATTATATAACCTTTTCCAAAACATATAAAGGGGGTGGTGCCTGTGGCTCAGTGAGTAGCTCTCCAGCCCCATAGACTGAGGGTGGAAGGTTCGAACCCAGCCCCGGCCAAACTGCAACAAAAAAATAGCTGAGCATTGTGGCGGGCACCTGTAGTCCCAGATACTTGGTCATCTGAGGCAAGAGAATCACCTAAGCCCAAGAGCTGGAGGTTGCTGTGAGCTGTGATGCCACAACACTCTACCAAGGGTGACAAAGTGAGAGTCTGTCTCTAAAAAAAAAAAAAGAAAGAAAAAAGATCTATTTTCTGTGAAGACAATGAGATGAAAATGATTCAAAGAGTAGCAAAAGAAAATAATTGAAGTAGGTTGGGCACAGTGGCTCACGCCTGTAATCCTAGCACTCTGGGAGGCCGAGGCAGGTGAATTGCTTGAGCTCACAGGCTTGAGACCAGCCTCAGCAAGAGCTCACAGGTTTAAGACCTGACTCTACTAAAAATAGAAAAACTGAGGCAAGAGGATGGCTTGAGCCCAAGACTTTGAGGTTGCTGTGAACTATGACTCCATGGCATCCTACCCAAGGTGACAGCTTAAGACTCTGTCTAAAAAAAAAAAAAAGAGGGCACTGGCCCCATATACCAAGGGTGGTAGGTTCCAACCAACCTGGCCAAACTACAACAAAAAATAGCCGGGTATTGTGGCAGCTGCCTGTAGTCCCAGCTATTTGGGAGGCTCAGATAAGAGAATTGCCTAAGCCTAAGAGCTGGAGGTTGCTGTGACCTGTGATGCTACAGCACTCTACCCAGGGTGACATAGTGAGAATCTGTCTGGTGGGAAAAAAAAGTTAATAGCCATAGTGTACTTAAGTTTTCTCACCTAATATGTTAACTTTTATATAGCAACACGAGTTTAAAAAAACTACTGAAATTGGGCGGAGCCTGCGGCTTAGAGGGTAGGGCCCTGGCCCCATATACTGAGGGTGGTGGTTCGAACTTGCCACTGGCCTAACTGCAACAACAACAAAAAATATCTGGGCGTTGTTGCAGGCACCCATGGTACCAGCTACTCAGGAGGCTGAGGCAAGAGAATTACTTAAGCCCAGGAGTTGGAGATTGCTGTGAACTGTGATGCCATAGCACTCTATTGAGGGTGATAAAGTGAGACTCTGTCTCACAAAACAAACAAACAAAAAAAGCTACTGAAATTATAATAGGAATGCACTATTACTTCAGTTTCACTTTTGACTTGATTTAGCCTAGTCATATAAAATATAGACATTAATTACAAGGAGAAAAAGCAACACTTACCCCAACCTAGAAATGATCTCTTCTGTGCCAACACAGTATTGAAGTTACTTTGTTGAAATTTTAACAGCAGGTTAACAGCACAACTGTTCATTTACACATTAATTGTTATAAACTTGACATTTGGTTTATTGTAATTGTTATGACTACTAAGCAGTAGATAATGAATCTAGAGCACATTATGAGATTTGAATGTCTTTTTCCCGTATAAAATGTGTTCAGTCATGTTTCCTGTCTCTTTTTTTTTTTTGAGACAGAGTCTCACTATGTCACCCTCAGTAGAGTACTGTGCCATCACAGCTCACAGCAATCTCCAACTCTTGGGCTTAAGTGATTCTCTTGCCTCAGCCTCAGCTGGGACTACAGGTGCTCACTTCAACTCCCAGCTGTTTTTTGGTTGTAGTTGTCATTGTTATTTAGCAAACCTAGGCTGGGCTCGAACCTGCCAGCCTCAGTATAGGTGGCCAGTGTCCTACTCACTGAGGTATGGGCACTGAGCCTCCTGTCTCTTCTTGTTCACTGGATTTCAGTACTGCCCACAATGTTCCTTAAAAAATAAACCTTGATTGCTGTGAGCTGTGTGATGCCACGGCACTCTACCAAGGGCAATAAAGTGAGACTCTGTCTCTACAAAAATAAAAATAAATAAATAAAAATATAAACCTTGGTTTCATAAGCAGCTAACATAGAAAGCAATCAAGTACAAAGTATGTGTGTGTATACAACAGACATAAGTATAACCCTAAATAAAGCTGATATTTGTCAGTGTTTCCACTGATAAGAATTTATTGGAAGCTAGTCATGAAATCTGAATATAGAACAAATTTCCTCTTTAGTGATTTCATGCTTTTAACAGAGAAGCATTTTCTGGGGCTCGATGTTTTATATACATGCATTTTATATATGCTATTACATGTATATCTGTACTATATATAAATATATATCTTTTTATATATACATAGTTATGTACATGTATAGCATATGTAAATATAATGTGAAGTATATACATTTTAAGAAAAACGTATAATATACCCTTCCCTTGCAATCAATTAGCATGGTTTAGATATTTGATTGTCTGTTTGTCTTAAAATACAAAGAAAAACCCAACACCTGAACATGAATTTGATGACTTAACATTTCTTACAAATGTTTAAAATTCTCTGCTTTGGTGACTCACATCTATGATCCTAGCACTCTGGGAGGCCAAAGCAGGCAGATCACTTAAGTTCATGAGTTGGAGATCAGCCTGACCTACAGTAAAACCCCAAAGCCAGGCATTGTGGCAGGTGCCTGTAGTCCCAGCTACTTGGGAGACGGAGGCAAGAGGATTGTTTGAGCCCAAGGGTTTGAGGTTGCTGTGAGCTGTGATGCCACAGCCCTCTACCAAGGGCAAAAAAGTGAGATTCTGTCTCAAAAACAAAAAAATCCCAGAAATAGAAGTCTCTACTTTCCTGGTGCACTATTTTAAAATACAATTTTTTAAGCTATTAATAATGCTTATTTATTTTGAACTTATAAAAGTTATCTGCCCAAAATATTGGTGTTAAGCACATAAAGTCATTCAGCTCAGTAAAATGTTTGTCTTAGTGTATATGTAGTTTATTGCTTTTTTTTTTTTTTTTTTTTTTTGGTAGAGACAGAGTCTCACTTTATTGTACTCAGTAGAGTGCTAGGGCATCACAGCTCGCAGCAACCTCCAACTCCTGGGCTTAGGCAATTCTCTTGCCTCAGCCTCCCAAGTAGCTGGGACTAAGGCATCTGCCACAATGCCTAGCTAAGTTTATTGCTTTTTTAAATGGTAAATTTGCTCTGTGCTATCACTAAATTGAAATTCTACCTTGATAAATATAAGGAGAATTAGGTAAAAGAATTGCCTTTGTTGGAATTTGAGCAGGTACTGGATCCTCTGCTCTGTTATACTATGTAGTAGTTATCCTACACCAATTCATAATATTTTTGTCTTATAAGCTTTTACTTAAAATTCAATAGACATTGCAGTGAATGAAAACAAATGTTGTGAGTGGTGCCTGTGGCTCAGTGGATAGGGCACCAGCCCCATATACAGAGGGTAGTGGGTTCAAACAGGGGTCCTAGCCAAATTGCAACAAAAAATAGCCAGGCATTGTTGTAGGTGCCTATAGTCCCAGCTACCTGGGAGGCTGAGGCAAGAGAATCGCCTAAGACCAGGAGTTGGAGGTTGCTGTGAGCTGTGACAGCACAGCACTCTACCAAAGTAATAAAGTAAGACTTCATCTCTACAAAAACAGAAAACAAATGGTGTATCAATAAATGAAAATGTGTATTTGATGAAGCAATTCTTCCCATTGTATTTATCTGTGGCTGGAGGACATGAAAAGTAATTGGCAATATGGGAGTTATTGGCATTTAGGGAACATTTTATTATATTCATTAAAAAAGAAAGAAAAATGAAGAAAAAGAAAAATATAACACAAAGTAAAAGTATTAAGAAAATGAACGAGATGTCCACCTAACCCTGCTGAAATTCATCATTTAGGGAGGGAGATAGTTAGACCTTCACAATAAAAAGCCATGAGTGTGGTTTTCACTGCTATGGTAACCATAGGTTTGGAGCCCAAACTCCAGAGAGAGTTCAGGAGAACACAGTTAACTTCTGATGTCAGAATTTTGGAATCTTTGCTATAGAAGAGCATTTGGAAGGGGGGGGGGGAGGAAAGAGCATTTTAATAAATCTCAGCTGTGTTCTCAATTGCTAAGCTACAATGCTAAGGAACGTCCAGGTTCCACTCAGCATTTTCCAATTACATGCATGCTTTCCAAAATCTTTTCACATCCATTAAAACAAGTACTGGATCTCAAAGTGCACTAAATATTTAAGTGTATTTTAAGATTATTAAGAAAAAAAGTCTTTTTATTAATAAATTAATTTGTTTATTTATTTTTAATTAATTAATTAATCCATTTTTTGAGACAGAGTCTCACATTGTTGCCCTCAGTAGAGTGCCATGGTGTCACAGCTCACAGCAACCTCAAATTCTTGGGCTTAAGCTATTCTCTTGCTTCAGCCTCCTAGGTACCTGGGACTACAGGTGCCCACCACAATGCCCAGTTATTTTTTTGTTGCAGTTGTCATTGTTGTTCACCTGGCCCAGGGCAGGTTAGAACCTGCCAGGCTCAGTGTATCTGGCTGGCACCGTAAGCACTGTGCTACAGGCTCTGAGCCATCTTTCTATTTTTTATTTTCTTACAAAGATAAGTCTTTTTTAAAAATAGGATGTTCTTGGACGGCACCTGTGGCTCAGTGAGTAGGGTGCTGGCCCCATATACCAAGGGTGGTGGGTTCAAACCCAGCCCCAGCAAAACTGCAATAAAAAAAATAGCTGGGGGTTGTGGTGTGTGCCTGTAGCCTCAGCTACTCAGGAGGCTGAGGCAAGACAATCGCCTAAGCCCAAACTGGAGGTGGCTGTGAGCTGTGACGCTACAGCACTCTACTGAGGGTGACAAAGTGAGATTCTTTCTCTAAAAAAAAAAGTAAAAATAGGATCTTCTTTAACTCTTTACTCTTGGTGTAACCATCCTAAGTCAACTTTACAAGTAATTTCTGAACTTACAACTTATCAAACCTCCAAATAAAACTCAGACCAGTTAATGTGAAATGCCTTTTCCAGGTTTTCTCTTTTAAATACATGGTGTGTGCATGCTAAAAGCATGGGTTTCAGAGTCATGAAAACTTGCTCCACCACTGACAAGTGTGTGTGATTTTGGAATGTTATTAAACTCCATGAGATTTAGTTTCTCGCCAGTGAAATAGGAATAGCAGTAACTGCTTGTGCTCACTCCAGGGCCTAAAACATAGAGGCATTGAATAAATCATTTCAACATTGTAGTCCTTTCCTTTGGCAGATCCTTAATTGAGTCAAAGCAATAGTGTCTGTGGCTTGAGGACATGAAAAGTGACTGGCAATATGAGAATTACATTTTTTTGTGTGACTATTTAACTGTCAGGTCTGAGATTTGATTTCACCCTTCTTTACAAAATAATCATTTTACTGCTTTGTGGGTGCTAGTCAAAAACACAACATTTAAGAGTCAGAAGGAAAGAATTCTACATGGCACAGTAAGCAGCAAGATTGTCAGGTGGCTGGTGGGCACACAGCGAGTCTGAAGAATGCGGAGCTCAGTCATCACCATTTTTATAGTAAGGTAAGCAAACCTATTCTTTGGGGAAAACCTTACCTCATTCTTCAGGGTTGATCAGTGCGAACAAAACCCTGAGAAATGGCCCAAGTACATTTTAAGAACAGTTAAGAGTCTTGTATTATTATTATTATTTTTTTTAGACAGAGTCTCACTTTGTCACCATTGGTAGAGTGCTGTGCTGTCATAGCTCACAGAAACCTCAAACTCCTGGGCTTAACCAATTGTCTTGCCTCAGCCGCAGGAGTAGCTGGGACTATTAGGTGCCCATCACAAAGCCCTGCTATTTTTAGAGACCAGGTCTCACTCTGGATCAGGGTGGTCTAGAACCTGTGAGCTCAGGCAATCCACTTGCTTCATCCTCCCAAATGCTGGGATTATAGGCGTGAGTCAAAGAGTCTTGGGTGGCGCCTATGGCTCAAGGAGTAGGGCGCCAGCCCCATATACCAGACGTGGTGGGTTCAAACCCGGCCCCAGACAGCTTCAAAAAACAACAATGACAACTGCAACAACAACAACAACAACAAAAAAAATAGCAGGGCGAGTGGCACCTGTGCTCAATGAGTAGGGCGCCAGCTCCATATACCGAGGGTGATGGGTTCAAACCCGGCTCCGGCCGAACTACAACAAAAAAATAGCCGGGCATTGTGATGGGCGCTGGTAGTTCCAGCTACTTGGGAGGCTGAGGCAAGAGAATTGCCTAAGCCCAGGAGTTGGAGGTTGCTGTGAGCTGTGTGACACCACAGCACTCTACCAAGGGCGAAAATGTGAGACTCTGTCTCTACAAATAAGTAAATAAATAAATAAATAAATAGCAGGGCGTTGTGGTGGGTGACTGTAGTCTCAGCTACATGGGAGGCTGAGGCAAGAGAATCTCTGAAGCCCAAGAGTTGGAGGTTGCCGTGAGCTGTGACACCATAGCACTCTACCCAGGGCAACAGCTTGACACTCCATTTAAAAAAAAAAAAAAATTATAATTATAAAATATATAAAATAGTAAAATAATAAAAAGTAAACGTATTCATAATTATTGAGTTTGCTTATTGTTTCAATTGCCTTTAATAATTTAAGTTATAATTTAGAGGAAGCAGTGAATATCACAGGTACTTGGGCTGGCGTGGTGGCTCACATTTGTAATCCTAGCACTCTGGGAGGCTGAGGCAGGCAGATCACTTAAGCTCAAGAGTTTGAGCCCAGCCTGAGCAAGAGCGAGACCCCATCTTTAAAAAATAGCCAGGCCTCATGTCAGGCACCTATAGTTTCAGCTACTTGGGAGGCTGAAGCAAGAGGATTGCTCTAGCCCAAGAGTTTGAGGTTGCTGTGAGCTATGACACCACGGTACTCTACCTAGGGCAATAAAGTGAGACTCTGTCTCAAAAAAGAAAAGAAAATATAACGGGTAATTGACTAAATATGCTAAACTACTCATTGATCAACCTTAACTATGAAACTGCCTTCTTAAAGTCTTCTTTTTTGCTTTTGCAATAGGACCTCATCTTTCCAAGGCCAATTGTTTGATTAAACTTCAGTATATATATTTTTTGACAAATAATTTCTTAACACGTTTTAATCAATTTCTATCCTGCCTTCCTATCATGTGCAAAATGTGAAGGGTATGCTCAAGATCAAAGGATAGCAGGGTATAAATTAGCCATCTAGCCGAAGCAGACCCTGTCTTCCTCACCTAAAGTCCAAAGCTACTTTACAAAATCTGCTGCAATTTATTATGCTGTAAGAGAAGAAAATGTTAAGTACTCCTCAGTAATCTCAAGGTAGATAAAGTTGAGCTATGACCAAAAGGAAAATCCTTCAGGTAAATGACCAAACACAATCAGATCATGCTAAGTATGTCTCAGGAGGGTGTCCACGCTGCCTTCTCTTGTTCCCCCTTAGAATCCCAGCAAACGTCTTTGCCTTTTCTCTCCTCTCCCCTCCCCACCCTCATTATCCCACATTATTTTTCCTCATTCTCTGGCTCATGCTTCCTCTGAATCTGATTAACTACTAGCCCAGGCTAGAGAAAAGAAAGTGTACACATATGTGCATATGTATGTACGTATGTGTGTTGTGTTGGAGAGGTGATGTTGGGGGAGCCCATCTTTCCTACCTTCAGTGGAGAAGAGAAAAAATTGGCTGCCTGGTTCAGTCATAAAGTCAAAATTACCAAACAAACCTTTTTAAAAATACTGAATATCGAATCTAGTGTGTAATTTTGTCAAAGAGTATTGTGTTTTGTCTCTATCATATTCTTGTATTATGCTAGGTTTGGGTAAGCCAAGTGCCTAGCAGAAATATGGTTGTCTAATTCTAGAAAAGGATTGGGAGGAGATAGGGTCTCCTATCAAAAATATACGGTGGCTCGGCACCTGTGGCTCAAGCAGCTAAGGCACCAGCCACATACAGCTGAGCTGGCAGGTTCAAATCCAGCCTGGGCCCACCAAACAACAATGATGGTGCAACCAAAAAAAAAAAAAAATAGCCGGGCGTTGTGGTGAGCGCCTGTAGTCCCAGCTACTTGGGAGGTGGAGGCAGGAGAATCACTTGAGCCCAGGAGTTGGAGGTTGCTGTGAGCTGTGATGCCACAGCACTCTACCAGGAAGACAGTTTGAGGCTCTGTCTCAAAAAAAAAAAAAAAAAAAAAAAATATATATATATATATATATATATGGTTACTTTGATATAATTGGTTTACTAGCAACATCACATAATGTCTCCTTATCTCCTGACCTGCACCTGATGACCTCTGTGATGGGCATACGTCTCAGCTTGCATCTGGTTGTCATCAAGCACTCAACACAATAACAAAGTTGCTCCATTTTCTTTTCTTTTTTTTTTTGTTTATTGTTGGGGATTCATTGAGGGTACAAGAAACCAGGTTACACTGATTGCATTTGTTACGTAAAGTGCCTCTTAGAATCGTGTCTTGCCCCCTAAAAGGTGTGGCACATGCCAGGGCCCCACCCCCCTCCCTGCTTCCCTCTCTCTGCTCTTCCGTGCCCCCCACCTCCCTCCTTCTTACTCTCTCTGCTCTCCCCTTCCCTCACCCCCACCATGACCTTAATTGTCCTCATATCAAAATTGAGTACATAGGATTCATGCTTCTCCATTCTTATGATGCTTTACTAAGAATAATGTGTTCCACTTCCATCCAGGTTAATCAAAGGAGGTAAAGTCTTCATTTTTTTAATGGCTGAATAGTATTCTATGGTGTACATATACCACAGCTTGTTAATCCATTCTTGGGTTGGTGGGCATTT
>CAUYPK010014891.1:0-12135 GCA_963574355.1 Loris lydekkerianus
GGCCAAACTGCAACAAAAAAAATAGCTGGGCATTGTGGCAGGCACCTGTAGTTCCAGCTACTTGGGAGGCTGAAGCAAGAGAATTGCCTAAGCCTAAGAGTTGGGGGTTGTTGTGAGCTGTGATGCCACGCACTAAAAAAAAAAGGAAATCTATTTTTAAGAAAAATATAATCAATACTATAATTTTACAATTATTTAAGTAAAAAAGTGAAACAATTATTGAAATAGCATTAAATCTGTGATCTTAAAATCTTTCGTATTAAAAGAGAAAGTAAAAAGAAAAATGGAAAATAAATGAGGTAGGCATTCAGCATAGATAATTATCTGAAAGTAATAGTCCAAAGCTAAGAACAATATGTAAAAAAAGAAGAATGAAAGCAAAAAAAAAACCTAGTAATTTAGAATGGATAATCTTCCTAGATTGATAAATAAAAGAAGCTTTTTGCTTGTTCTTATTTTGTTTTTTTGGAAAATAATATGTGAAAAAAACCCTAAGAAGGCTAATACAATGATATATAAATAGAGATAGAAGATGGTGAAAATAAGATTACGTATTTATGCGAAACTACAGATGAACTAAGTTTACTCAGAATAAAGTATAATGCCTGAATAGACCATTAAACAGGTAATTAAGTAAAATAGCGTTCAAAGTACCACTAATAAAATCATTCACAGAAGAGATCTAGGTTTTAGTAGGCAAATTTCATTAAATGCTAAGGAACAAAATTTCTATGTCATGCAAAATGTTCTACAACTTATAAAAGGAGGCAAAACAACTTCTGTTTTACAATTTTTATAAAGCTAGCATAACATTCATAATCCAAAAAAGATAAATTCTTCACATTCCTTATGGTAATTATTATGTAAGCTGCTTTCAACTTGTCTTTTTAGAGCACAAAGATAAATTGAAAGCTTAAAGATATGTATGGTTGCATATTTGTAATCATCTGTTCTTGGTCATGCTTCTCTCTAGACCTCGTTTACATTTTAATTTATCTTTTACTTAATGCATTTTTTATATATAACTATAATTTTTGTGTGTGTTCTTAAGTTTTTTAAAACCTTTCAAAATGAAGATTGGATGAAACTACTTTCTTTAAAACATCTTTTCACTTAAAAGAAATTCGAAGCCCACAGAAAGGTGATGAGAATAGGAACATCCACTTCCTAGGCCTTTCATCCAGATTGACATATTGTGAATATCCAGTCATGTTTGTAGTTTCTCTCACTCTTACATGAAAATAGGTGGCATGCATCAAGAATCAGAAATTTCTTATCATTCCACAAAGTGCCATCATGCCATTTTGGAACAAACTTTCATCCCTGAGAAGCAACTTCTGATCTGATGTTATCCCTGTTGGTTGGTTTTACTTACTGTGGGATTTCATCGCCCCAAATGTTATGCACTTTTTTGTGTCTAGCTTCTTTGATTCAGCAAAATATGTTTCAGTTTCATTGACCTTGTTACATTTGTAAAGGAGCTCAGGAAATTTCATCCCCAAATATGACTTATTGGTATAAAGAATATTTTCAATTAAAGGCTCCTAACATCGCCAAACATAGGGAAATGGGAACTGTATCTCAATGCAAAATAGTCATTATAAAATATTTATAAAATGTTCTCAATGTGTTGGCTGCCTCTTTGTAAAATTTTGTAATGAATATTTTGTACGTAAAAGTACACTGAGCTACAATGTCCCATTTTCCCTGTGTATGGTGACTTCAGGGGAGACTTTTGGGACAACCTGCACATTATTTATGCTATTTTAGTTTCTTTGTCTTTCAAAATAAATTTTGCAACTAGCTTTCGCATTTTGAGAAATAATTCTGCTAATATTTTGATTTAAATTGTACTTGATATATTGATCAGTTTGTGGGGAATTAATAAAAATACTGAGGCTTCTAAATTAAATAGAGTATAGTTCATTAATTTAAGTACTTTTTAAAATAGTTTTTAATGTAGATGTCTTATATTTTTTTTTGTTAAATTTATGCATGAGTCTAAATGTTTTAAATACTATTGTAGATGATATTTTTTATATTTATCTTCAAATTATTCATGACAATTTGATATTTACATGGTAATTTTGTATCTTGTGATATTGCTAAATTTACTTGTTTTAGTACTTTTCAGGTAAAATCTTTAAAATTTTCTAAATAGCAATATCACATTATCTGCATAATAAAGGCAGTCTTATTACTTCATTTTCAATCTGCAGGTCTGTTCTTAACTTTTCTTGCCTTATTGCACTAGCACCAGCTCTAGCATACTGTTGAATGGAAGTGATGAAAGTAGATGTCCTTGTCTTGTTTCCTTTCTAATGGAAAAAGCATTCAGTATTTCACTACTCAGTACTATATTTGCTTATATAATCATTTTTATAATTAATTTAATACTGATTATTCAAGGATGCCCATTATAGCTTGAGAATATTTTCTTCTGTTTCTAGTTTGCAGAGTTTTTTCTTGTTTTGTTTCTTTTTTCTTTCTTTTTTTTTTTTTTTGAGACAGAGTCTTACTCTTGTTGCCCCGCCTAGAATGCTGTGGCATTAGCCTAGCTCACAGCAACCTCAAACTCCTGGGTGCAAGTGATTCTCCTGCCTCAGCCTCCCAAGTAACTGAGAGGAGATTACAGGTGCCACCATGATGCCCAGCTAATATTTCTATTTGTAGTAGAGATTTAACTCTTTCTCAGGCTGGTCTTGGGCTCAAGCAATCCTCTCACCTCGGTCCTCCAGAGTGCTAGGATTATAGGTTTAGGCCACTGCCCTGGCCCTTTTGAGAGATTTTTTAAATACAAATGGGTAGTTATTAAAAGTTTCTATAGCTATTATTATATGGCCTTTCTTTTTCAATCTGCTAAAGTGTTAAATTCTGTTGCCTCACATGTGTTAAATTACCTTGCGTTTATGAGATAAGACCTGCTTATGTAGTACAAGGTTTATCCTTTTTTTGCATATTGATGAATTTGATTTGCTAACATTTTGCTAAGAATTTTTTCATCTGTAATTTCAGGGATACTTAGAAGTTGACTTGACAAACACACTGTCTAACAAAAGACATTCCAGATCATTAGAATAAAAATATGCTACTGATGTGAGTGTGTATTTCTTGTTTGGCCAGACTTGTTGTGTGACTTTTTGGGAACAGAATCCAAAATAGAGAGTAGGATACGCACCAGAATCAGAGATCACAATATAAAAACTTATTTGGAATCAGGAATGTTTTTAATGAAAACTTTAACACAAATTTTATAGTCCTGTTTATGATATTTTCCCTGAAAATGAAAATGTTCTTTTCATATTTACATATGTGATTTTTCCTAGATAGCTGTGTACATTTATTCCAAAGTTATAAATTTTCTTTGAAACTATTTTTGTGCTCCTTTCATGAGAAAATAAGTAATATAATGTAGAAATTATAATTTATAGGATTTTATGGAGCACAGAAAAGAGCTACAGGAAAACAACCCTAATGCAATGTTATTCTAGACATAACTAATCATTTCTTACTCAAAAGCCATTGTGGATTTGTTCCTGGGACCATCTTTCATCCAGCGCATAAAAGGGTGATGAAAAAATGGTTCAGTAAACTAGAAAAACAATCGGGTAGAATCATGGTTTGTTAAAAGTCTTTGAAACAACATAAAATAGGGAAAAATGGTATTCTATCATTTACAAGCCTTCTTCCATTGATGAAAGCATTTTATAGTGTCACAAACTCATTCAGTAATAGTTCAGTGGTGCTGGCTATCTTCATGACGATGGGAAGGAAATTCAATTTTTGGTTGAAATTATAATTACAGTACACCCTAGCTGTAGCTTTTGAAAAGTCATTTTACCTTTTTGAACCTCTTTCCCATTCTTTAAGATAAGAGGCTTAGAAAGCAGAATTTGCCAGATCTTTTCTGGATATCTATGTACCACCATGCCTTGTAATAACTAATAATCATTGTGATGACTCTGAACCATTATAAACTTCTGTAATGTCCTTGAAACATCAAAAAGTTACGTTAAAAAATTTTTATTATGGGCTTTTACTGTTTTTGCTCACAAAGCACTGCTTTTTCTTTCTTCTGTTAGGAATAGCATTTGAATATTGGGTTGGATATTCATTTTTAAGAGCTGGTGCAAGAGTTTCCCAGATTAAAATGACTGGCATGACCATTTTCTCCTAATTTTAATGATTTTTGTTGGGTATGAAAAACAAATGTAATTAATTTGATCAGACTCAAACTCTGACCTATTTAGAAAGTAGAGAATAATTTATTTCTGTGCTTATCATGAATGAGAACATGTGAAAACCTAGAAGCTGTTAGCCATTTCTAACAGAGGGGAAGCTTTGACAATAATGAAGCCAACACTGAGAAAAAGTGGAAATAATGAACCAGAATTGAGGTCGTATCTGCTTTGTTTGAACTTCAGAATCAAGTCTTGAGAGAGGGCACCAACACCTTTGGGTATGTTGGTTATCCTCTAGAAAATAAGAGATTTAAGTAACTGGCTCCTTTTTTGTTGTTTGTTTGTTCTGGGTAAATAATCCTTATAATCAAAAACATCCTTCTGATGTTAATTGGAGAAATGCTTTGATTTAAAACATAGCTAGACAGGCTTCAAGGAGAGTGTGCCTATGTGTATTTGCCCCAGTATCAGCATACTGCCTCTTTGGGAGGATTTCTCCTGCTCAATACATTTTTCCACCCTGCTTCTTTATGGAATAGATTCACTTCCTTTCCATGTTTTCTACCTCACATGTATGGGGATCAGCTCTCACTATTCTTGGGAGAACTCTCTGTGTGGTTCTAATGGCTCCTGTAATGACAATATCCAAGACTAGTGCTAGCTTGGGAGTCAAATAATTCAACATTCTTGGCAGAGGGACTAGTACAAGGCTGGATGTGTGGCTCTATGGAGTAAACAGAAGTTTCCTTGATATCAGTCTATGACATTTGGAAAGAGGAGTTTGCTTTCTTCTTGAGCATCAAGGCTGGATGAAGGGGAGTTTGGGTCTCCCAAAGGATGTATTCCTATTGCATGCACGTTATAGGCAATGTATATGCAATAGGAAAGAAGAAATCCAGGCCAACAAAAAGCAGATAAGGGAGAGAGGTGTTCTCAAAGATAGCATTCAGGACCAATATTCCCTATATGCCTGAAGCCAGCTTCCCCTTGAACCTCTCTGTTCTTTCAGTCACTAAATTCCCCTTCCTCAGACTACGTTCTTCTACAACTCTCCTAACAGCAAACTTTCCAGTGAGGAAGCAGCCTCAGCTGGCTTTTTGAATCATAGCTGGGACCTTATATCAACTAGACTTAGCAGACACTTCTTTCAGAGCTGCCAAATCAAACACACTGGCCTGCATATGAATTGATTAACTGAAATCTCACCATTATTTTGCTGACTGTGTGCCCAGTGACTGTCATCTGGTCTTAGGGAGACTAGGAAGAGACAGAATTTTTATTTCTCTCTGCAAAGAGATTTCTGGGGCAGAAACCACTTTTCTCTCTCCCACCTAGGCCTGTGGGAACACCTAGCCTCACCTCATATAGTACTAGCTTAATATTGCATGTTATTCTTATTTTTTGTTATGTTTTAATGGAAAACTTACAATTTTGCCTCTTCAGACATCTGGAAATGACCCTAAGGTTGGCATGGATTAGTCAAATCTGGGGTCAATCTTATGTCGTACTAGGATACATGAATCTAAAGAGCTACAGTTGAAGACAAAAGAATGGTATTTTTGATTTGATTGATTGTGGTTCTTTATGGTACCAGAACAATGGGTTGGTAAACTCTCAAAATGTCGTTGGTTACAATACACATCTTTATACTAAACGGTCTCTATCCTTTCCCTGACTTCATCTCCCTCTCCACTGCCCATCCACTATTCCATATGCACACATCATTTTAAATGACCAATCTCTATCTTCTAGAAACTGCTGTTACTGTCTAGTTACAAGTATGTAGGTAACTAACTGTAGACATCTTTTTCATTCTTGTGTTCAAATCTGTGCTTAAGAAACTGCATTGCAGGCAATGGATTGCTTCACCCTTCGTCATCAATTTCTAGTTCACTTAATTGACAGATATTCATGAAGTGCATATTCTAAGCCAGACACCATGGCAAACACGAAAAGGCTGCACCTATCATCATCAAGCTAGCTGACAAAAGATGAGCTCCAGAGCCCTTAGTTTCATTTCCATTTAGTCAAGTGTCCTTTTATTGGGGTTTTTAATGCATTATCTCAATTTTGATTTATATAGCTTTATGCATTTTTGTAAATTACAAAGCTGTGTACAAATACAAGTGATTAATTGTTTCAATAACTTTAAAAGCAACAATAGGATAAAGAGGACATTCATTGCTGCTGCTGTTGTTTTGTATTCATTTCTCTACTCTCTCTTCTTCTGAGGTTGCACAAATTTAGGAAAACAATGAAAATTTCTTCCCCCACCACTGTGGTGACTATGATTATCGTTCCATTGCCTGAGGCTGTGCCTGTGATGATTAATGAACAACTGTGGTTTAAATTGAGAAGTACCATAGTAACACCCAGGCACAATTTTTTTTTAAATATACATTGAGATTTTACAGATACCTAGTTAATTTCATTATTGAAGTTAGGTGATTCCGAAAATTTTAGCCTTGACCTTGCAGATTCTCAAAAAGAATGAAAGTTGTTGAGCAGACTTCTTGGGAGACAGCGTGCTTATCTTAGAACAATATCAGAGTGTCCTCCTATAGATAAGAATGAGCACAGGTGTTAGTAACTAAGGTCTGGCAATTTTATCATAATTTTCTTATCGATAATATTTTATTTGCTTTGTGCACAAGTTTCTCAGGATAATATGACCTGAAAACACTTTTAATTAGCTATATCACTCAATTTTATTCAAAAGTACCCCACTTTTTTGCCCGTTGGATGTAATTTGACAATGAACTATGAGCTGGGTAAGAAAGAGTTTAGGGGGCAAGGACTCCGAACCCCAGAGATGGATGGTGCTCTGATCCTTTGCTTTCCTTTCTGTGAGTATTTAGTAACAGAAGAGGAGAAATTTGTTTGCTAAAGTTTGTGTGTATTGAATAATAATCTTTTTAGTTACATTTTGCCTAGAATTTTATTTTCCTCATACAGGACTATAAATAATCTAAACCACTGGCTTGATGCCTGTAGCTCAGCATCTAGGGCAGCAGCCACATACACCAGAGCTGGCAGGTTCAAATCCGACCTGGGCCTGCCAAACAACAATGACAACTACAACCAAAAAATAGCCAGATGTTGTGATGGGCACCTGTAGTCCCAGCTACTTGGGAGGCTAAGGCAAGAGAATTGCTTAAGCCCAAGAATTTGAGGTTGCTGTGAGCTCTGATGCCACAGCACTGTACCAAGGGCAACATAATGAGACTCTGTTTCAAAAAAAAAAAAAATAAAATAAAATAATAATAATAATAATCTCCTGCACATTCCCTATAAGGGTTATAGTCCCAACAGCAGAGGAATAAGGCAACCTTATGGTAACCTTTTAAATTCCCAGATGTTCAACTGGCCCCCCAAATTCCATCATGGTAACAGCAAAACCTACTATTGAAGGTGCCTCTGTCTAGATATGGTTAGGACATTGTGTATTTAAGAAGCATCTTCTGATAAACAAAATAGCAGCAATAAAAATAAATATTAGCTGAGGAAGCCCAACCAGTTAACCTAATCATATTTTTATTATCTACTTTTAACTATTTGGTTATTAGTTATTCTGGTTACAAGGCCTGAGGGACTGGAATCTTGAAAAATAGTTGTAAAGATAGAAAAAGATGAAGATTATGATGAAGATTATGAAAAGTATGGAGCACCCAGGCAATGCAGAATTTTGGGGTATTGAGTATGTACTTCAGAAGGCTGTAAATACTAAAAACTCATTCATGACCAGACACACAGAAATGTCTTTGTATCATTTCTTGGACATTTAACAGATGTATTATCTCCAAAGACCACTGGAGTGATATTTTTTTTTTGGTGAATCTTTTCCCAAAGTTTTATATGAGAAAATAAATTCTGAGAGCTACTCTAATATAAGAGGTTTTTTTTTTTTTTTTGAGACAGAGTCTCACTTTGTAGAGTGCTGTGATGTCATAGGTCCAACAACCTCAGACTCCTGGCTCATTAGCTCCAGCAACTTCAGACTCCTGAGCTCAAGTTACTCTTTTGCCTCAGCCTTCTGAGTAACTGTCACAAAGCCCAGCTATTTTTAGAGGTGGGGTCTTGTTCTTGCTCAGGTTAGTCTTGAACTGGTGAGCTCAGGCAATCCGCCCACGTTGGCCTCCCAGAGTGCAGAGATTACAGGTGTGAGCCACTGTGTGCAGCCTAAAAATAAGAGATTTTTGGAGTCAAATAAGTTTATTTACATATCATAACTTACTATTAAAGAGATTCAAACATCTTGCATATAACACATTAAGGCATTTAAGAAGATACAAATTAAATAAACCTGTTTAACTTTGTTGCACACAGGAAAACCATTCTTCTTTGAAATATATAGTATCCTGTGAGTTTACTTTGGGGAAGGAAACTTGAGTGAATTTTCTTTCTGATGTTTTTTTTGTTGACACTCACAAAGTACTATCTATATGACAAACTACTTTCTTAGTTGAGAAAACTGAGCCACCAAAATGGCAGTGCTAGTAGATGGTTAAGCTAAAATTCATACTCAAATAATATGGAGTGGAAGTCCAGACATTTGATGATTAGACATCCAAAGTTTGAACTTTAACCTTGAATTTGGCGAAATTTATGTGTGTTTGTAAGTCATGGAGTGCTTCATATGTTGATTTGAAGGCACATGAAACAAAATCCACAGACTGATGTTTTAAACCTGAATGACTGATGTGTTACTTACAATAAGAAATCAACGTCATAGAGATCAGAACATACAAAGGGCATAATTTATGCATTATTCCCTCTGTGTTAACCCATATTCATGAGAAGCTGCATCACAGTCAACAGATTACAGGATGTAAATGGAACCAGAAGAAGTTAATTAGGTCACAAGTTCATAGTCCAGGCTTCAGGGACTTGCAGTGGTGAGGAAACAATGTCAGTTGGAAATCTTTGATAATTAGCATTGTTAAATTCATGTTTTTACCCAAAACTATTATTAGTGCAGAAACTGCACCAAAATTAAGGACTGAGAATATGGGCCTTTGCGTCTTCCCTTCTAAGAGCCAATAAAAATATATACAATTAATTTATTTAATAGAGAAATCCAGGAGTATGGAAAAGATATACAGAATGTCATTAGAAAACCAAGGCTATTGTGAAATTCCTGAAATATAAAAATAAAATATGAATACATTATTGAAGAGTAAAACCACAGGAAAACGAATGATAAAACATGATTTGAATACTTCTGAAGTGGTGAAACCATCTATATTAAAAGGATGTAGAACCCAGAAAGTCTAATTTTTATACAAGTATAAAGAGAGCCAGAAATTAACCAGGCATTGTTCCCTAATTTCCTTACAGCTTTAGGTGGTTACTGCTTAATGATACCATCCTCTCTGGAAGGTGCAAGATTTGTGACTTTCCTCCTATCTCCATAGATAACATTACCATTGTAAAGCCCAAAGGCTTGTGCTTCTATAGATGACATTGCTATTATAGAGCCTAAAACAGGTCTTTGATTTTCAGACTCTGCATTCCAGGGGACTCACAGATGCCAACCAGACCCGTGAGGAGGTGTGGGAATGGATCCAACAGTATTGAGGCTGCCCCCCACCTCCACCCAGGAAATCTCCCAATCAAGATAATCTCTGCTCCCCCCTCCTATGAGTTCATCCCCTGCCAATTAGCAGACCCAATTCTCTAGCCCTTTGCCTAGAAAACTATCCTAAAAAACCCTTTCTCCCAAATTCTTGACAGATTTGAGAAATTTCTTCCGTCTCCCCACATGGTGCCTACAATACTAAACACTTTCTCTGCTATAACCTTTGCCGTCTCAAGAGTATTGGCTTCCTCTTGAGCAGGGAGCAATGAACCTAGTTGGGATGTAACAGTGGCGGTTATTCTTCCTGTGGGAAGGAACGTGGGACCTTGGTCAGGATAATCTTATCCAGTGAGCTGCATCTTGCGTGCCTGGAGCAATTAAACTCTCTATTCTCCATTACTTGACCAAGCAGTGGTTTAGGTGTTACTTGATCACTGGATGAAGCAGGAAGCCAAACCAGATACCACAGAATAGAATTGTAAAATCAAGACAAGATACCAGGGAGCTATTAGCCTTCAAGAAAGACAAGCTTGTCTCTATTCATAAAATAATTGCAAGTCACATCCTGAATTTACCATAGACCTGTATTCTCCTGCCCCATAAAGCCCCAGGGGAAAGCTGTAATCATCAAAACAGTGACAGAGCTAATGGAAACTCCCCCCTCATCTGCCTTCTGAAGTTTTGCTGAAAATCAACTGACACATACAGATTAATGGGAGGAATGGCATATAAAATTTATTAGCATGCGTCTGTATGCATGAAAATCATACAAAACATGAAAACTCAAAGAAAGGGCCAGATGGTGAATGCTTGAAGACCATCGCGAAGCTGCAGAAAGAATAGGAGCTTTGGAGCTTGGCAAGACGGGTTAGGGAGGGACAGTCTTGTTAAGCAGATGAAACCTCAGAAAGCGCTGGAATCTGATTATGGATGTACTATAAGTTTTCTTCTGAAATATGATTTTTCTCTGCCCAGTTTTTAATTTCTACCAAAGATAAATCATAAGAAGACCAATATATTTGCAAAATAAGTTTTAGTCTTATTTTATTTGGCCTAATTATTTACATAAAGTACAGCAAAAATAATATTAGGCCATATAGACTCCTTCTAAGTTGGCTTTACTGGAACTTTCCATAAGAAATTTTAGATTAGACTTTTAAAAACCTCTGAAGACTTAGGAGCCTAGACAAAAATTATGTCTGCAATACTTGTACAAACTGAGTGAATTTCTTTCTTCTTGAGGTTCTCAAAATATCTTGATGTTCCTGGGCCTGTCAGAAAAATGCCATTCTTATCAAAATGTCTTTCCTTTATGAACTTTGTAAGGGAACTCTACTTGTGTAGACAAGATAGCAGGCCGATCTTTTTCCATATCTCTTGGCTTTATAAAGTAAACTTCAAACCCTCAAAGCAGTCTGGTGAGAAGTATGCCATTACCATTAGGAGCCTTGGTAAAATAACCAGTGTTTCCACTGTGACCTGTTACAACAGAAAACAGACTTTTTAAACTTATGTGAAAAATTATATTATCATAAAATAAGAGTACTCACAAATATTTTGTTTCAATTTTGCTCACAAAAGTGTATTTTACCCTGACCCTGTTAACTGTTATAAGCTATTAATAACTTAAAAGAAAACAAAAAAGGTTACTTAACTCTGGAAAATAAAACACTCCCCAAAAGTCAGCAATGTTCAAAAGAAGTCATAAAAAATCATTTTTGTCCTCATCAGTTTTAGTTTTTCAATAATATATTTTTTATGTTAAGGCTCATTAAAAAACCCTCACAATAAATTTATTTAGTTTTAGTTTAATCCCACCAATTTTGAAATTTTTTTCTTCAACTTTATGTATCCATTTAGTTTTATTTACATATTTTTTTCATCATTTAAAACAAAATTTTCTCATCAAACAAACATCCTACTGCTTTTATGCAGTTGAAACCTCTGCATAAAAGATGGTTTCATCTTGTCTTTTTGTACCCTTTGCATATAGAATTTTCTTATTTTACTAGTTTTTTATTACATATATTAATTTAAATTTTAACTTTTAGTAACCTTAAGTTCAAGTGAAAATCTAAGCAGTAATTCTGAACTGTTTTATATTGGTATTTTTAGAAGAATTTATAAAGTTTAAGAAAAACATTATCTAATTTTTTTAAATTTTTTTATTGTTAAATCATAGCTATGTACATTAGTGCAATCGCCCATACCCTTTCTAAGATGCACCATAGATGCACCTCCCTCCACCAAAACCTCCCCCCTCCCTTCCCCTTCCTTGGCCCTTTCCCCATAGTCTTGTGCTATAGTTGGGTTATAGCCTTCATGTGAAAGCTATAATTTAGCTTCATAGTAGGTCTGAGTACATTGGATTCTTTT